>ARYC01019583.1:0-11690 GCA_000711775.1 Oxytricha trifallax
GAGCCTCTTCATTAAGCGAATCTATCGCTTATAGAAAAGTATTGGTCATTCATTTCATCCATTAGCACAATCTGTGGTTAGAACTTGATAGGCATTACTTTGAGCTTGAAATACGATTGGCCTTCCTGCAGAATATCACACATAAAAATCTATTGGTGTATTTTTGCTATCGTAGTTTTACCGGTATCTGCTTAAACATAAGGCCAAAAGCAGCACTTCTTAGCGTCTTCATTCGCAATGATTACTTTGTACAGTGCATCCTGAGCTTTTGAATATCATCTCTCTTCAAACTTATAGAATTCAATAGGTTCTCTATTATCGTAAGCTGGAAGACTTCTTGTAACAAACTTATTGAGAGTTTCTATTATTTTTTAAATACAATAAATTTGGAAAAGTAAATGTAATTTGATTCGTCGTAATCCTAATTAGTGGCAATTAACTTTTTTTTATTTTAAAATGATTATATTATTATATTACGCTTTTATAGTATCTTTATTGATCAGTAATTATTTTTAACAAAATTTTACAGATTGTTCATTGTACAAATTTATGAATATAGTTTTTTAAAATATTAAGGCTTAAGAATTAAAATTGTATATTATACAGTTTTAGAATATAGTTTTTTAATTAAAATTGTACAAATATGTAATTAGAGTAACTAGTGTGAAGATTATTGAAATTAAAAATGAATGAAATATTTATTCAAATGGGTGGATACTTATTTCTTAAAAGAAATCTTATTTCTTATGGATTCAAACATGCAAAGATAAAAATGATGAATCAAAAACAATTAGGGACTTGAGATCGAATTAAATGAGAGGCACATTTTCGTATTCAAAATCAATATTGAAGAAGTTAGACAAATCTGCATGCAAATCGAGGAGGCAATATCAGCAAAGACTCCTATGTTTAGTAACGAGCGCATTTTTCACAGTACCACTAATGATAACTCGTTTTAGCAATACCTTTCAATTAACGAAAAGCAAAATGGTCTTGTACTTACTAAGGATTGCTTCTTAAAGTTGACTATCTTGGATCCTAAGCAAAATTAAGTCTATCATTCTATTTTACACTAATTAGCATAGTAAAACTAAAGATTTTATGAAAGATTGGAGATTTAATGCTAAGCTGTGGGAATATGTAAAATATCCAAGAATTATGGCATTCGCGAAAGTACAGACTAAAAATCAGGAAATCAAAAGATCATCTTCAATGGTTTCCTCCTAATCACATCGCAGGATTTCAGATTAATATAAAGAGATAGTGAGATCTTAATAGGTTAGCACTGTGGAGGATATGTACAGGATGTATCAGGATGTTAGTGAGATCTGCAATCAAATTGTAAAGAATCACAAACTGCTTATCACTTACCAAGGATAAGTATAGAAATATATCAAAGCCAGAGCCACAGCAAACAAAGTTCCAATCACTATGTTGATTCCTTCAGCGCGATGATACCTAGTCACAACATTTGATCAGGCTTAACAAAAGCATACTTCAAAAGATACTGTACTTAGATGCCCTAGATAAGCACTACAGAGGGTACTTAATGAAATATCCTGAAAAAGTGAATGTTATCTAGTTATTTATTGAGCCCAATATGGGAAAGATTACTCTAGCTAAACATATCAGAAATATCTTTATCACCGAAGATTTCAGAATACTCAATGGATCTTTCTGCATGAACTCCAATACCCCACAGCAGCAACCATTGCTTGTCATCATGGACGAGATAAAGTGGAACATGTTTTACGATGGTGATAAGATTGAAAATCTTAAAAGATTCTTTGAAGGAGAAGGTTATCTAGTAAACCTAAAATATAAGACCCCTGCAGTTAGATTCTAGAAGTACCAGATAGTTGCAATTTCGTACCAGCTGCATTTTAATCTGATGAGACATTAAGATAAATAAATCATAAATCATTTTATACGAGAAGCTGACAGTTGAGTTCACAGAGGCGATGATGAGATAAGACGAGAAGTTCCCCTTAAGTGAGGTTGAGCTTATATTGTACTTAAAATAAAGATTAATAGAAGACGAAATCAGAATTGTTGATAGACGATGAAACAGTGAAAAAAAACGGATGTAAATTTGAATGACATTGAGCCTAAATAAATTTAGAGTGTAAGATATTGAAATTATAAAATGAAAGTGTAAATCATACTCTGCATCAGATAAATTTATCAATAATCTTCACACTAGTTACTCTAATTACATATTTGTACAATTTTAATTAAAAAACTATATTCTAAAACTGTATAATATACAATTTTAATTCTTAAGCCTTAATATTTTAAAAAACTATATTCATAAATTTGTACAATGAACAATCTGTAAAATTTTGTTAAAAATAATTACTGATCAATAAAGATACTATTAAAAGCGTAATATAATAATATAATCATTTTAAAATAAAAAAAAGTTAATTGCCACTAATTAGGATTACGACGAATCAAATTACATTTACTTTTCCAAATTTATTGTATTTAAAAAATAATAGAAACTCTCAATAAGTTTGTTACAAGAAGTCTTCCAGCTTACGATAATAGAGAACCTATTGAATTCTATAAGTTTGAAGAGAGATGATATTCAAAAGCTCAGGATGCACTGTACAAAGTAATCATTGCGAATGAAGACGCTAGAAGTGCTGCTTTTGGCCTTATGTTAAAGCAGATACCGGTAAAACTACGATAGCAAAAATACACCAATAGATTTTTATGTGTGATATTCTGCAGGAAGGCCAATCGTATTTCAAGCTCAAAGTAATGCCTATCAAGTTCTAACCACAGATTGTGCTAATGGATGAAATGAATGACCAATACTTTTCTATAAGCGATAGATTCGCTTAATGAAGAGGCTCATAGAAGGATAAGGATACTCGAATGAGGTAAAGTATAGCGAAGTAGCATTGGAAAATACAGATAATGTAGTAGTGATCATAACGAATCAAATGCCATTAAAAAATCTTAAAAAGATCGACTTAGAGGTATTTGAGACAAGATGCCATTTAGTGAATTTGAAGATTGCACTGTAGCAAGCAAATAATAAAAAAACTGCCTTTCAAAAAGAAAAACTTGGCTAAATACTTCATGAAACGAATAGAGGAGGTGAAGGAGAGATATACAACATTGGATTCGTTAGAGGAGATTAAAAGCTAAGAAGTGAGCTCAATCAAAAATAATTTAGAAAGCTAATGATTAAATCTTTTCGCATATTCCTTGCCATTTTATATCTTTAAATTGAAAGTATTAATAATCAAACCGTATATTTGACATATATAAAAATCATTGAATTCGTATTACCTTACTTTGCTCCATTTGATTTGAGCAAAATGCGCCAAATTTTAGTTTATTTATTTAATTTATTGAATTTAATCTTTTAAAAATAATTTTAATTAATTAAATCTCTTAAGCTGATTTCTATAAAAATCTCCTGCCAAATATGCCAAATACACCAAATCCACTATAATACACGAAAGATTAGATTATATTTTCTGCCAAATGTGTCAAATATCGTTTCTTACGAGGCCACAATAATATTAACTGGTAATACTAGTAGCCGAGACACTTATAACAAAATGGCCAGTATACTGAATCAATTTTTATCTATAAACCTCTCAAATTGATGCCAGCTAGAAATATTTATATTTTCGTCAATTATTTTATTTATCAATTTCCCCAAATCAATTCTATTTTCATAATAATAAATAAATATAAAATTATATTTGTATATTACTTATTATTTACCGCTTATATCTTCTTCTTAATTTCTCTATAAATCTTATTTAATTTGCATTTCAGCATGAATAATTCTATATTTTAAATATTCATAATAATATTTTTATATGTATAAATATTTAATAGCCTCTTATCCATTTCGATAAGAGCATAATTCTATTCAATAATCACTTAACTTGATTCCATAGATCATTTAACCAATTCTCATTTGCATAGTCTTACGGTTCTTTAGTTGGTGTATCATGTCATTTTGATTATTTATGTAATTATTACAAGCAAATACTTTTTAGTTTCTTGGAATGCCTTATTTAAATCGAAGTTATTTTTATATCTGGACTGAAGATTATGAAGCACTTCTGGCTTATTTTTAGAAAGATTAGGGCTATTGTAAGATTTATTAGTTTGATTGAGTTTCTTAACTTGAGTTTTAATGTTGGTCCTAGAATTTCAAGTTTGTAATTTTCATTTTTTCATAGCTTAAATGAGAATTCTAAACCACTTATCAATTTTATGTTCTCACAAATATATCTACGACCAGATACATCAATATAATTTAAACAATAATTATTCAATTTATTCAGAGAAACTTAAAAAATTATTAATTAAAAAGAGTTATAAACTAAAAAGAACATATAATATTAAATAAACAATGCAGTGATTTAATCCCTTGTCTATCTACTTTAAATTAAATAATTGAAATTAAGGAGCAACAACATATTTTCACAGCTTATAAATATATCCTGCAGCAACAATAACAGGACTCTAGTATCCCATAAAATTGCTCGTATATATTTAATAAATATTTTTTATTAAACTTTAAGTGCAATAAAAGAATGTAGTGTTTATTAATGAGAACATAGATAAATAAGTATGTGATTATGACAAAAATGGTTTGGAGGGAATTGTTCGTTCTAGATTCATGCAGGATGGCGATCGAATCAATATTTGCTTGACTAAGAAAACACTACACATTATTGCAGATTGAGAGTTAAAGCACTTAGGGTTTGATTCGTTATCAACGATGTAATTAAGTATTTAAAACCTAGATAAATTGATAAACAGTATGGTGAATTAAAATGCATAATTTACAACAAAAAACAACTTGATAATAATTTTAATCTACTAAATTACTTCAAGTTTCCATTCAATGAAGAAATTATACTTATTTGGTGATCGTTACTACCAGAATATAGCTAAGATGAAACAGAATCATTATAGATTTAATTTTTTTACTGTATAAATGCTTAGTAGAAGCAACGGTTTTATATATACATAATAAACTTAATTTGATATAATTATTATGTGTTTATATTTTTTTAATTAAATAATTATAAATAACAGAATAAAAAATATTATCTATAATAAAATGAAATAGAGTGGATTTCAAGATAATCTAATGTATATTAAATAATCTATTACCTTCTCATTTTAAAATTCAAAATTATTTATAAATACTCACATTTTATTATAGAGTATAAGTAAAATCTAATAAATCAAAGATAAACACTTATTTTTTGACTAAAATACAAAATTAAGATGTCAAAGCTGCATATAACAATAAAAATACATATGGACAATCCTAAATGGAACATGCAAATATTTAATGAAAACTTTATATTCTAAGACTTATCATTTTCTAATCACAACAAATTGATTTTTTTAATTTAAAAACTCTAAAAAATATGTTAAAAAATAATATAAATTGATATCTATGAGTAAAAAGTGAACTTTATTTTATAAGATTTAATATAAATTAAAGATATTTTAATGAGATAATTAATTTTTATTTATCAATATCATAGGAATTTTTAATTCGTTTGAATTTATTTATTATTCTATGACGTTTTAATTTAGTTATTATTATTCAGATATTAAAGGTCATAGGTTTACTAAATGACACTTTAGTTACAAGGAGTGAAATCTTCTCTCATTTAGGCTAAGATTTATATTATCGAAGTGGCACAAACCACCTCTTTCCATGTTGACAACAAACTCCAATAGAATTGAGCAAGTCCATAATTCCGAACGGTAATCTTCTGATGAGCAGTCACATGGCTGACTTTGTCCCATCTCAGATCTTCTATTAAGATAAAGTGTCTATCATTTTTTAGTTTTAAGTTAGAGATATTAGACACAGGAGCAGATCTCAATTTTTCCTTATCTTAAGGCTTATGATTTAGAAACTAAAGGGTGATGTAGCCCATATACATATTTAAAACATATTACTGCTCAAGGAGATGCAATATACATCATGAGGAAGAAGGAGCTGCTATGGTTTAGTTAAACTCTGTTTATGATTTAAGAGAAGTTTGGGAGATAAGGACAAATAAATAAAATTAAAAATATTATAGCTAACATTATATAATTTAGCCAATATTATATTGGCTTGATTAATTGATTTATAAAATTATTCCATTCTAATGTGTAAATTTTATTTGATTTCATTATATTTATTTCTGCTAATATCTTTCATAAGTGTTTGTAATTTAATAGAAAAATGAGATCTTAAATAAACCAATCAAAGTTATAAATAATTAATTTATACTTAAATGAATAAATATCAATATACTTCTCTTTGCAACTACTCTGAAAAACAAACAGAATTTCCTGCATTTCTCAATATAAGTTAATATTTTCTCTTTCTTGAATATAAAATTATTTATATTCAGCCCTAATAAATTACATTTGCTTAATAATTTCAAGTTTTGACAACTCATCTAAAGTACTGGATGAGAAAGTGAGTATTATTAATTTCATTAAATTTCATTATAATATTTAAACTCTGAACATTTCTACCTTATAACAAATTTTAGAAAAGCTTAGTCACTTTACAGAATTTAAAAAATTGATGTAAAATTTGTGATTGTATAAATGCAATATTTATATCATTAAATAAATTGTTACACAAACGAGTCCTTAAAATCGCTAAGTTTATATATGGTGCTTAAATCTAACGTAAGATAGTTTAAAAATATAGTTTCATGTTTCAAAAACAACTTATCTCTTATTAAAAAAGTTGCAAGTTCCAGATTGATGACACATTTTTTTACAACTTTTTGAATTCTGGTCCTAGCAAAGCCAAAACTAATATGACAATTATCGAAAATATGTCCTGTCTCTAATGACCTGTGTAAATTTCGGTCAAATCTTAGGGATAATAGTAAATAGTTGCTTACATCTCTGGCACAAAACAACTTAAAGATATGGATGAAGAATACCTGTAATCAATGAGAAATATCATAGTTAAAATTATCTTGGAGTACCCTTACAGTCTGTGAGATTAGGAACATGTGAACGATTCCATTTTAATTGAGCTCTTCATTTGAATTGATCAAGCCTAAGATTAATTGCACTATAAATTTCTTGCTTTTGCTTTATGTTAGCATCTATGCTAGTGATTGATAGAAAATTCTCTACTTTATATGAATCCCCTCATCTTCTACAAAAAGATGCTTGATGACTATCTTAAAGTTAACACTTATTGGACTCTGTAAATGAGTCATTATTTTGAATTCATTCCAAAGGCATTGAATGATGCCATAGTCTTTTTTAAGATTTGTGCAAGTAAACAATTTTGAGGGACCATGGATTTATTCAAACTTATCAAGGTTTGCTTTTATTATGTTTAACTTGATACAATATTTTATGAATAGGTGCAAATGATTTATTTTTTCTTGAGTCATTAAGGATTCTTTACTATAATTTATGTCAATAGATTTTTTAATTTTTTATGTCAATAATTATCAACAAAATTCTATCCTCAGATTATTGAATTTATCAACTCATTACTTATTAGCTCTCCTACGTTATGTTTAAGTGCTACTTTGAAGAGTCATCTTCACTCTCTGATAAATGATTGTTCCCAAAGTGTTGAGAGGCTCTAAGTATTTAAGACAAAATCTAAAAAAGAAATTTATAAAAAATATTTACAAATTTGGAATAACCTATGCTCAATAATACTTCAGAGTAATGATCACCTAGGTGAGCAAGAAGCTTATATTTTATACATAAATATTTATGTGCTGTGAATTGCTGTCGCAAATGAGACATCAGTAATTGCCCCTATTTTCAGCTGCATAAATTTACCATAAACTCTTTTTTGAACATGCGAGTGTCTCTTAAGCTCTGATGGAGTATAAATTTGTTTGCATGAATTGAACTATTATAAGGTCCTGGTTTTTTATGTTTAATACTTGGCTTTTTTTTCAGTAAGGACCAAATATATCAATATATAAGTTCGAAAAGAATAACATCATTCTTTTTATGCTTTTATCAAAAGCTACTATGCATAACAAGCCCCTTATTCAATTCTCCTATCATTATAAATCCTTCATACACTGTTTTAGGGTTGGTCTTAGCTTAAAGTTAGAAAGTTATGATCAATTTTCCCTCAATTGATCACCAAAAAATCCTAAACTTTAAAAAATAAGAATAAAAATATATCATATTTCTGTTTGATTGATTTCGCTGAGAAAAATTAAGCAATTCATAGACTCAAGTGAACAACTATGTTACAGATTAATGTGCATTTTTATAATCTTATCATCATAATTGATGCATTGACATTTACGATAGAATCTCGGCAGTCTTTACTCAACGCAAAGATCGCAATCCATTCAAAATTGCAAAGGAATTAAATAGTAAGATCTATAAAAGTAAATGAATGTTATCATTTTAAAAGTCGACTTTCGGCTGGAGCCATTGCTGTAAAGTGCATTAAAACATAACTACTCTTGGTCGTCATATTTTGAGAGAACATAATCTCGGTTTAAAAAGCACTTTACAATGATACCAGTGTTGTTTTGTAGAATTCTATGACAAAGTTTAAAATTAAAACTTTAACTCTGCATATAATGTTTGATGTATTGCACATAGTGGTGTGATTGCTTAAAAGAATTTTTTTTAGGATAAACTATATGAAAAGACAAAGATAATTTCTAATTTGACTCTCTTAAGGAGCTCATATTATAATTGAAAGTAACTTTATGATAAGCAAGTAATGTTCTTATAAGTCTGAACTTTTGAATTTTTAAACATTAATGCTATCAAATTTTATAACCTATCAACAATTAACTATTGTCGTCACAAATTACATAAATTGATGTGTTTAATTAATTTTGCTAACTCAAGAAATTAGTATTGTTAAAATAGAAAAGAATTGGGAAAATTCAAAAATAAAAAAATAATTCAAATCATAAATAATATAACTGCCACTAATTACAAACCTATGTAGATAAAATTTGGTTAACAATGCTTACAGTTAGAATTGCCTCTCAAAAGGACTTTTGACACATTTGACACCCTGGCCAAATATTACTCCCGTGTATTATAGGGCGATTTGACACCTTTGACACCCTATTTTAAGTCTTAAGTCTGATTATTAAAATTAAATGATCAAAGATAAATAATAAATTAATCAACTTAAAATTTGACACTTTTGACACCCTTGGCACCTTTGACACCTTTAAATTTTGTTTTTCTTTTGACATGTGTGATAGTATTCAAGAATATTAGCAATTAAATAAATATTAAAATGGAGAAAATCAACAATAATAAGAATGCTCAAACAGATCTTTGTGTGTGATGTACTTTAGGAGGGCCAATCACACTTTAAGCTCCAAGTGGTCCCAATTAAATTCTAGCCACAGGTAGTACTAATGGACGAGATGAACGATCAGCACTTATTTAGATGCGACAGAATTGCGAAGATGAAGAGATTACTGGAGGGATAGGGCTACTCAACTGAGGCAAAATACGGAGAGTTGCAGTTAGAATACGTAGATTCAGCAGTGGTAATTACAACAAACTCAATGCCCTTAGAGTAACTGAACAAGATCGATCAGGAGGCATTTTAGTCAAGGTGCCATCTAATCTCTCTGAGCGAGGTGCAGAGGCAAGCCGATAAAGCTATACCATTCAGCATGTTAGAGTTAGCAAAGTACTTCATGACGAGACTAGACGAAGAGAGAACCATGCTTTAGATGTCGTAAGAGGAAGAGATCATTCAGAATGAAGAGAGAGCAAACCTAGAAAACAAATAGTGAGAGTGAGAAACTTGATTTTAAAACTAAAACTGTTTAAATATTTCATATATGCATTACACTCTCCATCCATTTTAATATTTATTTAATTGCTAATATTCTTGAATACTATCACACATGTCAAAAGCAAAACAAAATTTAAAGGTGTCAAAGGTGTCAAGGGTGTCAAAAGTGTCAAATTTTAAGTGATTAGTTATTATTTATCTTTGATGATTTAATTTTAATAATCAGGCTTTTGACTTAAAATAGGGTGTCTAAGGTGTCAAATCACCCTATAATACACGGGGAGTAATATTAGGCCATGGTGTCAAAGGTGTCAAAAATCCTTTTGAGAGGCAAATCTAACTGTAAGCATTGTTAACCAAATTTGATCTACAGAGGTTTGTAATTAGTGGCAGTTAGGATTAATAATAATTTGAATTATTTATTTATTATTCAATTTCCCCAATTCAATTCTATTTTAACAATAATCATAAAATTTATTAAATAAATCAAATCTATTATAATCATAATTATAGATTCTAACCGGTTCTTAAGCTTGAGTGCTTTTTTTTCATTTAGGACCAAATATATCAATATATAAGTTCGAAAAGAATAACATCATTCATTTTATGTTATTATCAAAAGCTACTAGGCGTAACAACCATTATTCAATTACTCCTATCATTATAAATCCTTCATACATTGTTTTGGGGTTTGTCTTAGCTTAAAGTTAGAAAGTTATGATCAATTTTCCCTCAATTGATCACCAAAAAATCCTAAACTTTAAAAATAAGAATAAAAATATATCATATTTCTGTTTGATTGATTTCGCTGAGTAAAATTAAGCAATTCATAGACTCTAGTGAACAACTATGTTACAGTATGATGTGCATTTTTATAATCTTACCATCATAATTGATGCATTGACATTTACGATAGAATCTCGGCAGTCTTTACTCAACGCAAAGATCGCAATCCATTCAAAATTGCAAAGGAAAATTAAATAGTAAGATCTATAAAAGTAAATGAATGTTATCATTTTAAAAGTCGACTTTCGGCTGGAGCCATTGCTGCAAAGCGCATTAAAACATAACTACTCTTGGTCGTCATATTTTGAGTGTTCATAATCTCGGTTTTAAAAAGCACTTTGCAATGATACCAGTGTTCTTTTGTAGAATTCTATGACAAAGTTTAAAATTAAAACTTTAACTCTGCATATAATGTTTGATGTATTGCACATAGTGGTTTGATTGCTTAAAAGAATTTTTTTTAGGATAAAATATATGAAAAGACAAAGATAATTTCTAATTTGACTCTCTTAAGGTGCTCATGTTTTTATTGAAAGTGACTTTATGATAGGCACGTATTGTTTTTTAAGTCTGAACTTTTGCTTTTTTAAACATTAATGCTATCAAATTTTATAACACTATCAACAAATAACTATTGTCGTGACAAATTGCATAAATTGATGTGTTTAAATTAAATTTTTGCTTACTCATGAAGTTAGTAATCATAAAATCTATTAAATAAATCAAATCTTTTATCATCATACTTAAAGATTCTAACCGGTTCTTAAGTTTGAGTGCTTTTTTTTCAGTTAGGACCAAATATATCAATATATAAGTTCGAAAAGAATAAATCATTCATTTTATGTTATTATCAAAAGCTACTAGGCGTAACCAACCATTATTCAATTACTCCTATCATTATAAATCCTTCATACACTGTTTTGGGGTTTGTCTTAGCTTAAAGTTAGAAAGTTATGATCAATTTTCCCTCAATTGATCACCAAAAAATCCTAAACTATAAAAAATAAGAATAAAAATATATCATATTTCTGTTTTATTGATTTCGCTGAGTAAAATTAAGCAATTCATAGACTCTAGTGAACAACTATGTTACAGTTTGATGTGCATTTTTATAATCTTA
>ARYC01019584.1:0-32413 GCA_000711775.1 Oxytricha trifallax
GGAATTAAGCAAATCCACTAAATTTGGGCTCCTGATCAAGAGTGTAACACCGGAACACCAGATATATAGTCATTTTTAAAAGTTATTGGGAGGTCAATTTGTCCATTTTTTGATTTTTTAAATTTGGCCCAGGAGCCGAACCTATCCCCGGGAAAACTCAACTTGCAATTTATATTTCCAGAAAACTCCCGAAAATATCAATTCTAGTCATTTAGACCTCGCTGAACACGAATATAAATCATAATTGATTTATCTTTTATATGCGCAAAGATACAGGCATTTTAAGCTTTATTATAAGAATTGATGAGTGAATATGTTAAACATCGATTTTTAGCGTTTTCAAGGCAGCGGGAAAGGGTCAAGGAAATTCATGAGGTGACCTGGAATTAAGCAAATCAACTAAATTAGGGCTCCTAATCAAGAGTGTAACACCGGAACACCAGATATATAGACATTTTCAAAAGTTATTGGGAGGTCAATTTGTCCATTTTTTGATTTTTTAAATTTGGCCCAGGAGCCGAACCTATCCCCGGCAAAACTCAACTTGCAATTTATATTACCAGAAAACTCCCGAAAATATCAATTCTAGTCATTTAGACCTCGCTGAACACGAATATAAAATCAGAATTGATTTATCTTTAATACGCGCAAAGATACAGGCATTTTAAGCTTTATTATAAGAATTGATGAGAGAGTATGTTAAACATCGATTTTAAGGGTTTTCAAGGAAGCGGGAGAGGGTCAAGGAAATTCATGAGATGAACTGGAATTAAGCAAATCCACTAAATTTGGGCTCCTCATCAAGAGTGAAACACCGGAACACCAGATATATAGTAATTTTCAAAAGTTATTGGGGGGTCAATTTGTCCATTTTTTGATTTTTTAAATTTGGCCCAGGAGCCGAACCTTTCCCCGGCAAAACTCAACTTGCAATTTATATTTCCAGAAAACTCCCGAAAATATCAATTCTAGTCATTTAGACCTCGCTGAACACGAATATAAAATCAGAATTGATTTATCTTTAATACGTAAAGTTTACCTGTAAACTTAATGCCTTTAAAACTTAAATTTTTATTAATATTCAAATCATCCAAGTTTTGTCATGCTTAAAATTAAATACTAATTATTACTAAATTTTAATTAATCATTTCATCTATTCTTTGTAAGATTTAATTAAACTAATTAATTTTGGTATTTTCAACATAACCATAAAATTTAAACTTAAATTTATCTATATATGCCAATTGATTTTAGAAGTTAACCTTTTGTTATATGTTTGGTAAAAATCTATATTAATCTAATGTTAGTTTTGAGGACTTACATATTTTGGAAGCTTTAAACTTTCTTTTTCTGTTTTATGGAGACTATGTAATATGAGAAAACTTCTTCCATTATTAATCATGAGTTAATTATTAATCGATTGTTACTTGTTAAGCTTTCACTTGGTATTGTTTTCATTGCTGGTTTAAAATAAATTTATTATCAATAAAATGTTACTCAAAATTTGGGGTTTAAATGCAAGTTTGAAACCTAAAAGTTTAACTTTAAAAAAACGAATAATTAAAATCTCTATCTCTCTCTTTTTTAAATTTATATATTATTCTTTCCATTTAAATATTAGTTTAACTAAAATCACTTTTGCTATCGAAATGTACGAAAATTTATTAAAATTTAGTTGATTTCAAATATATTTCAAATTTGCATAGAGAAAATTAGTACAATTAATTAATTATTCCTAGTTATATCAATATAAAATTTATTATTATAAATAACGACCGTGAATTTAAATATAAAACACTACATATTTACTAGGAGTAAAATTAAAACTCTAATTATCAGTACGATTACTTTTGATTAAATTAAATTGTTTATATATATATTTAATATAAAATTTTAAAATAATAATTGGATTTTTTATTTTTCTATATTTTACTCTAAATAATAACTATTTATATAATTTATGACTTACAAAGTTTTACATTTTATAATGATTTCTAAATTTCTCATATTATATGACTTCTTTTCATTCTCTCAATAATAATATAAAAGATTGTTATTATTAAAGTTTTATTGTGAGCTAGAAAAAAACAGAATTAATATTAATCTTAATATAGAATTCTTTTTATTAAATTTTTTAACACAATAAAAGTATAATTTTATTTTTAGTAAATGTAAGGTCATATCATATTAAAATTTTTGTTCTGTCATCCCGTTTTTACTGTCATTAACTTATTCCCAATATAGATTTTTTAATTATTTTAAGCATAGCTTAGAAATATAAATGAATTATTCTTTATCAAGAAAAAATGAAAAATATTTTGCATTTAATACGGACTTTTAATTGACAATTTTAAATCGTCACTTGATCAATGAATCTTTAATTAAAACTTTAAATACTCTGATCATTTATCACAATAGTTTTGAAATTAGAACTTAACTAAAATTTTAGGATTAAATAAATTTATTAGAAAAAAAAACTATTTATACTTCAATTGTTTAAGTTTAAATTTTACAACAAAAGACATCTGTAGGTTTGTATTTAATGAGTAATCTCAAATTAATTTTAATCTACTCACTTATTAACTACATCATACCATCAATTTAAGTCGTGACGTATTTCAGAATAACTTTACGTGGCAAATCCTGATTCCTAGATTATAATCAAAACCACAAAACCCTTTCAGTAGTTTTATTGAGTTTTTGATTGATAAAAGTAGACTATTAGTGCATACTTTATTAGGATTTTAGTAGGGTTTATGAAGGGATTTAAAGTTTTAATATTAGTAATTTAAGTGAGTTTATGCGAGATTTGGGGTCAGCTTATGACAGTGGCTATATAGATTTATTGTTTAACTTGCGATATGGATGTGATGAATATAGTGAATAACTCAAGCCTGTTCTAAATTATACGTCTATAGCAAGGCTCCTCCATAAATCTCCAGCAACTGTGAGGTCTCACTGTCTATTAGCATTGAATTTAAAGAGATAGCATCTTAATTCTAAGCCTAAGAGACCCTTAAAATTTTAGCAGCATCATATTGAATATCTTATTAATGATAAGACTCTTAAATACTGGGCTCATTTCTCTCTAGCCTAGAGGACTGTAATGTTTCATCGCCAATTTCCTGAACTTCACACATCTGCTTAATCTATAGCTAACATATATAAAAAGAACGGAATATCTTACAAGACAGTCAATCGCATTAAGAGAATGATTGACTTTAATGTCACATTTTATAAGACTGATTTAAATTATATATTCTATTAAATGCAGAAGTCTTAAGAGCATAATATAAAATTCATACACGCTGATGAGGCAGTATTTACATTCAATACCTTTATATCAAGGTCTTGGTACAAGAGGTATAGTAATATAGAAGTTTATGACTAAAAAGTTAAGGTGTAAACTCATGCTATTCTTGGTGGAATAAGTGAAGATAGTGGCCTCGAGACTTATGTTATTCACCCTCGTTCTATAAAGACTCAATAATATATTAAATTCTTGGAATAACTCAGATATAAGTACGCGGACTAAGAGATTATTCTATTCGTTGATGACTTGACAGTTCATAAAACTAAAGACTCAAGGAAAGAATATGAAAGGGTAAATATAACACCTGTATTTAATGTTCCTTACAGCCCTTAGTTCAATGGAATTGAATCATATTAGGGGTTATTGAAAGGTCATTATAAGAAATTGCTGCTCTATCACTTGATGCACGACTTGAAGATAGATACAGTAGATTTTATTAAGAGTGCTGCTAAGAGAGTCAGCGATGATAAAGCTAAAGTATGTGCAAGAGAAGGGAGATTTTGTGTTTATAAATGAGTTTTAGATTTAAACGAATGAATAAGTTCACATATTAAATTTTCCCGTAAAGAGATTTGGCTTCTCTTACTTTTCTTCCTCTTAAAGCTTGCTTGGGCCAATGTTTCTTCTCTTAGTGCCAGCCCCTGCATCTATGTTCATCTCGTCTGGCTTTTAGAAATCTTATTAGAGTCTCTTACTCAATTCATGCTTTACTTGAGATTTTCTCTCTCTATTCAATTTGCTGCGCTCCTTCATCAAATAAATAGCAGTGCCAGGTTTTTCTATAAAGTTAGAAGACTAAGCTTACTAGAGATGAATGGATGCTTCTGTAGTTCTTAGAGCCAGGTGTCGCTGATTTTATTTCCCTGCTTCTCTTTTTCTCTAGGAGAGATGCTATAGCGTTTCTTGTGAGCTTCTTAAATTACTTCATTTAAGTACTCAGGTTTCAGAGATCCAAGAACACCAAACAAGAAGTTTCTCTATGGCAACTTATTAGAGAGTTGCAGCTTTGATGGAAGGTAGAGAGCAACATCTGGATCACTCATAGCATCATCATAGAGATTTGTTACTGAGATTTCAGGGTAGTTAGGTATCTCGATCTTTCTGATTTCATTAGACTTAAAAGCTTTTTTCTCTTCACTTAGTAATGCCTTTCAGAATGATATTTTTGTTCCCTCCTGTGTTGGCAAGAACAATCCAACTATAGTTAATAAATTATTTATAAGTAATAACTTACCTTGCTATACCAAGTATCTGTAAAGATCTTCTTTACTTCGAAATTTTCCTATTAAATCTTGAGATTAAATTCTCTTCATTGCATCATTCATAGATTCCATCTGCTTCAAGTTTCTATAAATGTTTATGAAATATAAAATTATAGATATCAATTCTGAACTTACTAAAATTTTACTACTAAATAGGGAGATCCACTTGAAGGTCAACCTGAATCAGATAAATAGATAAAGATGGAGAAACTATCTCCAAGTTTCAGAGTTTGACATCCATTTTTTTCAAACTTTCTCCATTAAATTGCTCCTAATAATAATTAATTTAATTAGGTGGTGCTCCTAATTTATTAAAAACTTAATTAGGAGGTTAAATTAAAGTTCAAAACCGTATTAGGTGGTGCATTAAAAAAATTAAAGTTTAAAACCTCCCCTCCTAAATTTACAAGAACAGATTTAGGAGCACCACCTAACTTCACAAAACAAATATAGATGCATTTTAATGTATTAAATGGATGTAATAGTATATAAATTGTCTCTAATGTTAAAAAATATAAATCTAATGTCTTGCACTATGTTCCCATTAAACCTCTCTAAATCTATGAGGATATGCTCTAACTCTTGTATAAAGGTAGAATATAAACAGCTTATATAATTATTAATAGTACTTATAAAATGAGCGGCAACTTACTTAGAAAAGCGGCATTGCTTGGTATTAGCCAGCAAAAACTTTCTTTCATGAATTAAAAGAAAATTGAGACTTGTGATGCCTCTACCTAGTATGAACCTGAAATTCTCTAACCTTAGGTCTCAGACTTTGAATAACAATTCAGTTGTTAAATAGAAATGCAGAGCTAAGAAATTCAATGCGAAGTTCCAATAAAAATGGTTGAAGAGGAGGAAGAGAAAAAAGAAATTAAAGCATTACATTTATGTGAAGAGTGTGAGAAGAACTTCACTTATAAATCTGCTCTTAAGCGTCATATCTTAGAGTAGCATTCTAACAAGCCAAAGCTCTATCTTAAGCATGATAAGATAGATGGAAAATATTTTTGCCCTTATTGCAATAAGCAATATAATCATTCAAGGGATTTAAAAGTTCACCTATAAAACCATCATGGCAAGAAGTTTGAAGTCATAGATCCTGAGACTCGTGAGGTCTTCCTTCAAAAAAGAAAGCCAAGAGACCCCTTAGAATCCTTGGAACAAAGAGTTTAGAAGGAAAATAAGCTAATTAAAGCAGATAGAAACCTCCCTGCTTCTGAGATAGTGAAAATGACTCTGAAGATACAAGCCCTAAAGCTTCCAATTTTAAATATAATTGACCTTAAAGAATGTAAGTAAAGCTATCTAATCCTTGAAGACAAGTTAGAGAAAAAGGTCATAACTGATAAGCAGTTCGCATACAAGATTTATCCATTCAACTACTTTAAATGCGATGACAAACATCAAATGGAATTTGTCAATAAGTACTAAGCTCTTACAAAAGCAAGGGATAGATAGTGCAGATTTATAATTAAGCTCGATGAAATTCTCCTTACTCAAGATCATGTTGCTTTTCGTCTCCCTCTATATTAAATGACTTTAAGGGATTACATATAAGATTAAAGGATTCAAAAGTAGCTCCCCCTTATTCTTACAAATGTTTGCAAAGGCATTGAAGAGCTTCACACTTTAGGGTATGTCCATAGATACTTGAAGCCAGAGAATATTATGCTTGATTTTTCACCTCTCAGAGTAGTAATAATTGATTTCAATAGATCATAAAGAGTTGAAGCTTCAGGACTTGGCAACGTTTATGGTACTCCTGGATACTTTCCAGAAAGGGAGGACTGGAGAGATGGGGATATTAAGTGGGATGTATGGGCTTTAGCAGCAATTATTGCTGAATGCGATAATCCAAGAAATAATTACTATAGCTGTAAGAGAGAGAAAGATTTAAAGCAGAGAATACAGCAATATTTAAACTAGAATAAGATAAAAGGTAAAATGAAAGATATGGCTGAGTAGATGATCATTATGCCAAACCATAGAGCGGAGCATTCAATAGACTAAATTGTAAGCTGGATAGGAGAAATAAAGTTTAGAAAGTTGCCTCATGATGCAAAAGTATTGTTTGAGTGAATAGTAAAAATATAACACCTCTAATACACACTAATATACAATACATTTAAACATTAAACCTCTACATAAACCCTACTAAAACCCTAATAAAGTATGCGTAAACAGTCTACTTTTATCAATCAAAAACTCAATCAAACTACTGAAAGGGTTTTGGAGTTTTGAATCTTGAAGACCAAAAACTCCTTAAAAAACCGATCTACCTCCCCAGTACCACCTACCCCCTAATCAGGATGTAAAACCACAGAGCCAACATCTGTAGTTTTACATAGCCTAGAATTTAATTAGCTAGGGAATAAATATCAATTAATTTCTATGGTTAAACATCTTTGAAAGCCTTAATTGTCAATAAAAAATTAAAAACAGTGTTACTTTAAATAATTTATTTAAATAGCATCTAAAATATTACCCATTTCACTTATAAAATCTAGTTTTTTTGATTTTTTAATTTAAATTTACTATTGTAAATTCTTGTTTATTAGTAAACTAAAAAACATTTTGAGGCAAAAATGCAAAAGCTCAATATAAAATTCCAATTAGTTACTCCTCGTTAACTATTTGAATTTGTTAATTTAAAAATAATAAAAATTATAAGATTGAATAATTTCCTTTATTAATGTTCACCTATAGAAGGCTCTCTCAAATTATTTACTTTCAATTTTTGATAAGAGGATAGACCCCCTGATATATATCTTAAGCTTATTTTTAATTTGTATAAACTCGAAAATATTACATTATTAAGGGTTAGATCAATGCTTATTTTTATTTTGAGTCTCTATCGATAAATTCATCAATTTAATTTTGATTTACAAAAGCTTTAAGAGAAATCTAATTATTAATTTAAAATTATAATTGATTTTTCAAGCCAAAGTTTATGTTAAATAGGCGAGATAAATATATGTGATCAATAGCAAATTTAGAGGATAATCTATTAACCAAGATTTATTAAGCTTTTTGTTTTAGATTTTAAAAGTTTCAGCAAAATCAAAAACCTTTGTTGAATTCTTAGGATTAATAAATTATAAGCAGAATATTTTCTGTTGGGATTTATCATTGTATTATGAACGTTTCTAAATATTTATGTTAGTTAAATATTTTTATTAATCTGTTTTTAATTTTCAAATTAATTTTTAGTCTAAATATTGAAAGTAAATATAATCTTAAATATAGAGTTGCATTATACTATTAAACAAAACATTTTTAGTATAAATAATAATTTAATATAAATAAAAAATGCTACTATTATATATTTTTTTTATTTTTATGAAACATATGATATTAATTTATGTAAGTTATTTGATTAATTTGTTGTTAAAATAAGAATAAATATATATATATATCTATAGAAGGATAATATACTCAAGTTTTAATTCATTTTCTTTGAAAGTTAACATAATTTGAAATAAATTCTATTTTAAATAGTTAATTAAGATTAAATTAAATATAATAAAGCTTCTTTTGAAATATGCAATCATCATTATTTGAATATTTATTTTATTTCTAAAGTGTTACAATTAATCTTATTTATTATATAATATTATTATTTATATTACATTTAATTAGTAAAATTATATATTAGTGGGATAAATGATACATTTATAAATAGAAAATATTCAAAATATCAATTTGAAATTTAGCATCAAAATATTTTTTAGATAGTGAAAAATATTATTCAATTTTGAGGATAAATTTAAATTTTAATTAATTTTATATGGATAATATATAATAATTAATTTGTAAAATCAATTTTTAAAAGCAGTCAATCTATAAAAATAAGACACACTCTATAATTAAGAATTGATTTGATAAAAAGACTTTTTCAAGTAATTAATTTTATTTTTAGTGATAACTTTTTTAATTCGATCAATCTACTCTAAGTAAAATAATTTCATAATCATTTTTGTCAAATTAGTCCACATTTACAGTTATAAGCTTTTTTTCCAAATATTGATGATTTTATTATTTTAAAACATACAGAAGAATTTCTTATTGATTCTTCTTCATCTATCTTAATAGAAATCTACTTCAAGTTGTAATATTCATTAATATTTCAACCAGGGTTTTGGTAAATAATTTAAAGCAATAATTCGTTTTCAAAAAGTTTTAATCAAATATTGTTATTCTGGATTAAAAAATAGTCATATTTTTGAAATTTAATTGAAAGAGTGGCTGGCTCTAACTCAGAGTATAAATCGAAATGGAATTTCAGATAAAAGTTGAATTCAATTTTATTTGGTGAAAAGGAATATATTGATTTGATTGCATCTTTGAATGCATCTTAAGAAAGTGTAGTCTATATTATTTATATGTCTTGTTAGTAAAGCTCAAAATATCAAGGAAATCATAATGTTTTATACATTCCTAAAATTATTCGTATTCTTTCAAATATTTATCACAGAGAAATTCATCATCCCTATTATACTTGTCGATCTCAAATGCCTTTAGGCATTTGAGTTTTTCATATTTTGTTTTGTTATTCAACAACTATCTTAAAGTTTTATTGTTTAACGATTTTTCTATCGAAAATTCTTGGAGATTAATTAAACTTGAAAACATCACTGAGTAATAATAAATATGCAGGAGGATATTTTTAGCGTTTTTATATTAGAATATGGCAATTCATTTATCCTCATTATTCTCTAATTTTATCCATCTTCATTATTATTGTGAGACTCAACAATTTACTCCATTAAGTGTTCCCCCAAATAAGATTCTTTCAAAGAGACTTTACTAAAGTATTTCAAAAGTGGATAAAGACCTGTTTGTGAAAATAAGAGCTTGGAATCAATTATAGTTAACTTGAAGAAGTTAATACTTTTGAACTATAGTTTTTGTTTAATTTTTAATTCATCCAAATTTTAGCATGATCTGAATTGTAAAGTAACAGTCAATGTATTTTGATATAGTAGCTTTTCTATTTACTCTAAGAATGAAATGAATATATCAATTGTTTCTTAATTTATGAGAGCATCAAATTTAAACATAATCTTATATGTAAAACTAATTAAATTTATAAAGTTAATTTTGCTATAATTCAGACTTGATGAATTTACTTTGAAAACTTAATATTTTTCAGTCCTTTATGATTTTGCTTGTTTCAAGCCTTCTTTTTCTGATTTTTGAAGCCTAAGCAAAATTAACAAACTTTCCGACATCTCAAGGTAAGAGTAAATTACTAATCGAAGATTTCTTGTTAAATTTTAAATTTGTACAGTATTTTTATCAATAGGCTGGTGCTTAACATTATTCAGTTTTTAATTGATAATTTTAATTTGTTTTAGTAATATTTTCCATTTTTGTAATTGAGGTTTAGGAATTAAAATAAATATGAATCCCCCTATTATAAAAAAATCCAATTCAATAATTTTAATATTTATATTAATTGATAAAATTTAATTTCCTATTTGTAGCTTATTATTCTTATTAAAAAATCAGATTAACTTTTTATATCGAATACTTTCATTTGAGTATTATAAAAATTATAGATGTTATTGAATTTTAATTTGGATAAGTTTGAATATATAATTATTGTGATTATACCAAAATTAAAAAATACATTTTTAAAAGATTTTCAATTTAAAATCATATTTATTATAAATAAATAGAAAATAAATGATAGTAAGAATTTAATACAAGTGAATTAGAATACTTCTTAATATAATAAAATATGGAAATCTAAAAAGAATTTTCATCACTCCAACCACATTAGTAAACCTCACATTATCTTGTTTCAGTCATCTTTCTCTCGTCTTTGTGCTTTGCTAAGTATCTGTCCTCCTCATAAAACTCCAGCAATAGCATATTAGCATTAATTTTTTAAGAAATAGAAACTTTTCAAGAAATTATTAGGAAAAATACTTAAAGTACACTGACTTCACATTAAAATTAATAATTGAAAAATTTATTAATAATTTTGTAAAAACCATTTAAAGGGATTTTAATACATTTTATAATCATATCATTTATTAAAATGCTAATAAATTTTTATGTATTTTTATTTTTTTAATTTTAACATTGATAAATATAAGTAATTTAAATATTAATTCAAAGTGATCAATATAAATAGATGAAACTAATAAAGAGAATTTTTATTATGAAGTTGAATGATATATATATAATGATATTATAAAACTGAGCTTTAAAAAAAAATTGATTTTGGGGGAAATTAAATCAAAATCTTAGAGTTAAAGTTGGCCAATTTGAACTTAGGCTCATTCGATAGAGAATTAAAAATAAGTTGGAGTTTACTATTGGCGCCTCTATTTTATATCATCTTTGGAGCGAGTTACTCGACTTTAATTGGAGGGTATTAATGAGTTAAAGCCATTCAATTAAAGTTAAGTTAACTCGCTCCAGGAATGAAATAAAATAGTAACATCAGTAGTAAAGTCCAGCTAATTTTGAATTCTCTATCGAATTAGCCCAAGATCGTTCAAATTGGCCAACTATAACTGCCAAGATTTTGATTTATATTAAATTTAATTTTAAATAAATTGCCCCAAATCAACTATATTTTAGCAATAATAATTAAAAAAATCTTATAAAATTTGTTTTTTCTTGAATAATTCAAATATATCTAATTTAATTATCATGATTTCGAGTCTAACAAGACTAATTTAATTTTATTTTAATCGAGTTATTAGACATTTATTTATATGTGCTTATTTCCAAATATTGATTTTTAAGTGAAGTACATGCATAAGGAAGAGTCTTATATCGATTCTTCAAAATTTATGGTGATTGAGATTTATTTAGAGCTAAAATATTCATTAAAAATTTAGACAGAGCTTTTAAACAACAAAGCAAAACAATGGTTTGTTTTTATAAAGTTTTAGTCAAATAATGTGATGCTGGCTGCAAATATTGTTTTTGATTTGCAATTTATTTAAAACAAAAGCTCAAGTTAGGAAAAGAAATTTAAGTGGAAGTCCAGGAAAAAACAAAAATCGATCTTGTTAGGTCCAGAACAATTTAAAACTTAAATCATACTTTCATAATCTTCATAAGAGAGAGTAGTCTGGAGGGATTCATAGTTTTGATAATTTTTATTAGCAAAAATAATAACATCGAGAAATGCTTCATGCTTTAAACACTCTTAAAAATTATGATTTCCATTTAAATATTTATTACGAAGATAGGTTTAAGTTCCATAGTCTATTTCATGTGCACTAATCCGTTTTAAGTTTTTATACTTAGTTTTGTTATTTAGCAACCATTTTAAAGAAGAATTATAGAAAGATCTTCCGATCTATAATTCTTAGAGATTGATTAAACTAGAGAACATCACAGAGTCATTAAAAATGCAGTATTTAATTACAATTTTTTTAAATTAAAATATGGCTATTCATTTATCCCCATTAGTCTTTAGTTTTATCCCACATCATCAATTCTGCGGGATTCAATAATTTACTTATTTAATTTCCCACCAATAAAAGATTCCTTTAAATAAACAAAACTAAAGAGTTTTAAAAGGGGATAGAGCCCAGAATCTAAAAATGTAAGTATACAGTTAATTATAGTTAACTTTAGAAATTTAACACTTTTGAACTATATTCTTTATTAAATCAATAGTTCGTCCAAGTTTTCACATGATTGAAATAAAATACTAAAAACAACCTTGTTCTCAATAAATGATTAGTCTATTAACATTAAGATTTTTATATTGTAAAAATACATTTGAATTTGGAAAATTAATTATAAATATATTTAAATTATTTAAAAATCGTGGCAGTTAAAGTTGTCCAATTTAAACGATCTTGGGCTCATTTGATAGAGAATTCAAAATTAGCTGGACTTTACTATTGGCGGTACTATTTTATCGCATCCCTGGAACGAGATAACTTGACTTTAATGTGAGGGCATAATTTAATGAATTTAGATGAGTTTAATTAAAGTCGAGTTATCTCGCTCCAGGGATGCGATAAAATAGTACCGCCAATAGTAAAGTCCAGCTAATTTTGAATTCTCTATCAAACAAGCCCAAGATCGTTTAAATTGGACAACTTTAACTGCCACGATTTTTAAATAATTTAAATATATTTATAATTAATTTTCCAAATTCAAATGTAATTCTACAATAAGTGAATTAATTTTGCTTTAATTAACTAAAGCCTCAAATCAAAACTCAATATAATCTGTAAAATCTAATAAAGTTAATAAGTTGATTTTATTATCAAACAGCGAAGTACAATCTAACTATAATTACTGGTTTAGAATTTGCATAAAAGATTTAGCAAATTTTATGCTATCTCTTTCTGATTTTTGTATTCAGACTAGGATGTTATAATTTTTAGTCAATTCTAAGTATGAATAAATAATTAAACGAATATTTCTTGTCAAGACTTTATTTTAATCTGTTTGATTATTTAGTGTTATTTTAATTTTGTCTGTCTACTTTTTAATTTTTTGCTGCGTTTTAATTGATTTTCTTATTAAAAATTAGTTTTAACTTGTGACTTTTTTCAATATATTATTTATAAATGATTTTTGCTAATTTAATTTATCGTTTATTAAAACGTATTAAAGTTCTTTCAATTAAATATTCAATTAAAATGCCTTGCTAAATATTGCCAAAAAATTGCTAAATATTGTTAATAAGCTATTAAAATTTAATGAATTTTATTATGAAAAAAACTTAATTTAATTAAAGTCATATCTGTTAATTTATTATAAAAAATCTTAGTTCTAAAATAAGGGATACTTGAAAATTCGTAAGTAAAAGTATAATTATTTTATTTTTTGCTTTTAAATTATTAAAGGACAACATTCGAAATAGCTCAAGGTACTTTCTTTGTGATTTATCATCTTTTTTAGCTCAAAACTAAAGATTCACAAGATCATTATAAATTATTTCATTCTTGGAGAATTAAATCTTAATTCTTTTTTATATATTGTCACTTTGGATTCCCTTCTTGAGAGCTCTAACAAAGTTCTCATATTTATAACTTAATCCCAATAGGATTCTAGCGAGATATAGCAAAACAATAAATAAAAAATCTGATCAAAAACTACTCAAATTAAAAATCCTTTAAACTTAAATGGCTTTGAGTTTTGCAATTTTCCTAATTTTTAAGGGAATATTCTAAATTCCAAAGTTTATGTGTTTTGAATGAATAATCTCAAATTAATTTTAATCTATTCACTTATTAACTAAATCAACCATCAATTTAAGTCGTGAAGTATTTCAGAATGAGTTGACGTGGCAAAGCGTGATTCCTGGATTAGAATCCTGAAGACCAAAAACTCCGTAAAATACCGGTCAATCTCAGTATCTCCTACCCCCATAACCAAGATGTATCATCACAAAGGCAATGATATGGATTTGAGTAGAGAGCTTGTGGAGGTTCAGCTCGTCAGGAAGATCATGGAGAAAAATCTACTCGTGTCACCTGCTTCTGGGAATGTAATCATCCCAAAGTTTATTAATAATTAGATAATTTATTTTTTAATTTAATGGTAATCTTTATTAATGAGGAAATTTATATAAGATTCTGAATTTTCGAATTAGAATCCGCTTTATTTCATTGAATTATAAGATTTTAACATGTATGTTAAAATTCCCTTGAGTTGATTAAAATAATTCCTTAAAATTTTGAATTGTGTAGTTTTTAAGGTGGTTCAATTAAAAATTAATTTAAGAATCAAATCTGAGTAATTAAATTTTAAAACATTACTTAGTTTCCTTTGTAAAGGATAGTCGTCTAATTATTTATATGTTAACTAAAAATAATTTTCTCTCTGTGAAATTTACTTTATAAATAATATCAATTTTTTATTCATTTAAAGGGATAAGCAAATTATTAAAACATTATTACTTAATTGAGAATTTTTATTTTTCAAATTAACGAATTAAACAAGAATCAATGTATCACATTACTTTAAAAACAAGCGATTTTATGAATATTAATTTAACAGTTTATATAAACTTATAGATTTAATAAATTATATTTTATAATTATATGCACTATAAGAAGTGTAGCAATTAATAAGCATTTATTGAGTATAAAATGTATAGTAAATTATTATCAAAATATAAAATTATAACAGTTTTTTCTTTCTTAATTTTTTACTATAAATTTTATTTAAATATCATTATTTATTTTTATTATAAATGCCATTTAAATCAAATTATAAAACATTAATGATTATATTTCCAACTCAAAATTTATTGGATCTTTTCTCAATTTCAAATATTGCTGATTAACTATCAAATTTTTGTTCCAAAGTTAATTTAAATGATAAATTTTCATATTTATAACATTTATTCAACTTTTCGATTAGGTTATCTGTACTAAATCTTTGATTTTAATAGAATTTACTAGAAAATAAATCTACCTTAGGGGTATTAATTGTTAAGGATTTGCATTTTATATAGAACAAATCGTCCAATACCAAGGCAAATTTCATTTTAAAATTACATTATTATTTACAGGCTTATTCTCGTAAAGCTCAAGCAAGATAGAATTTAAGCTATACTTACAAAGAGTAATTTTTCGCATTCCATTATTTTAATATATCTTTCTTAATTTCAATGTTATCAATTTTTCTTGCAATATTTCTTTATCTATTTCATATGCTGTATTTATAGGATTAAACCTAATTTTTGGGTTAATTCCTTGCTCTATAGTAAATGAAAATACCTTATTTAATTAATTAGCTTTCCATCAATTTATTAAATTGCTTAGTAAATTTAGAATTGTAAATTTTCAAATTTCGTAAATTAATTAGGCTAGCAAACATTTTTTGAATCGATAAATACGCAACCTTCAATTATAAGTTTCATAATCCTATCATATTTATTATCACAAGGATGTTCAAAATAATCTTTTGCAGGTCTTTGTAATTAATTACAAATCATTAAATTGAATAATTTCTAAATATTTGCCACCAATATATGACTGTTTCAGGTGTACTATAACGAACTATTTTAACAATGGGTATAGTTTTGAATCAGAAACGTAAATGATGAGTTCTTAATTATAAGTTAATGCAAAATAACATTTTAAAAATCTGTTTTCTACTTCATTTAAAGTTAATCTAGGTTTAAGCATGTATCAAAGCAAAAATTTGCTTTTATTATTTTAGAGTTTTTGTTTTTACTCAAATCTGCACATACTTTTAAATAGTAATTAATGTGAAATTGCTCAAATTTTCCACGTAGAACAAATGTAATTTTTTGACTGAAGTCAATTAAAATTTATAAATTCACTCTTTTAGTTTATTTAACTATCAGACAATTCTTATCTCTCTCTGGCCTGTATTTATTTGCAAAAGATAAATTTAGCTTTTCTGATTTATTCAATTTCATTAAAATTTCATAACTTTGATTGTAGCTTAAGTAAGAGTTGACTATCAGTCTAATGTTTGAGGGCAATCTATATTTTAGATTTTCTTGTTAAGCTTAGACTATACTTGATTTCGGGTACTGCTATTATGATTTTTTTAAAGCAATATTTCATTTATTGTGTAATACATGGGATCTTTCTGCATGTTTCTATTTTATTTGATACTATCTGGAAGTTATATAATAAGTTTTATTATATGTTTTTGTTGAATATTAGGCAAAATTTTTTAATTAAAATTTTAATATTGATTTAGAGATTTTAGGAACTTAGTTTATAAAATTTAATCTAAAATTATTATATTTAACAACAAAAACTAAATATCAATTAATTTTATAATAATTGATAATAATAATTTAAGGGAAGGGCTCCTGGATAGACTCATGAGAAAAATAAATTAGGGAAGTTTCCTTCTTCACTAATTATTCTTTAAAAATTTATCAGGACAACCATTATTCTTATTGAAATTTAATTTTTCCACCAAAACAATTTTAATAATCAATTTGATATTTTTAAATAACTTTCTCTAAATATTATAATAGTTTGGTAAGTATTCATCGTTTATAAGAATCCTGTGATTAAATTTATCTTAATCTTAACAGGCTTATATAATTAAGAAAACGGGTTTAACAATATTTTCTTGAAAAACATAAGAATGTAAACCATTTCCTCTAATTATAGCAAGAGTTATACTTATATGTTAGTTAATTGGTAAGTAAACATAAAATTTTACTGGCCAGGAAACTTCTTTCCTTGGCTCGGGAATCTCCCATAATATATTAATAAGAGGCAAATATGGTATTTATTTTTAGGGGAAAAAAAAAATTATTTACAATAATAAAGTTACAAAACACTATTTTTAAATCAACTTAATCATAGCTAGATATATTGAATATAAATGAAAAATAAGGAATTTAATAATACGAAGAATTTGATTCAGATAGATATATTCAAATTAATAATCATATATATTTAAGACAATCAAACTTCTTAACATTAACCCTTATTAATTTATCTCCTGTTATTAAAACTTTCTTAATTTGAAGGTAGCATGAGTTTTTTGAATTTGAATTATCTTTTTGCACCTAAAAGCATATTTATTTGTTTTTATATATCATATTTAAAATTTCAAGAGAGTATTTGGTCGCTTACTTTTTAAATGTAGTTAAGTTTTCTATTTATTACTCTCCAAACAAAGAAATTAATGGAGTATTTATTGTAAAGGATTTGCAATATATCAATGAATAAATCATCTATTGTTGATGAAAACTGTAATTTAAAATTTAAATTAAGAATCAAATCTGTATTTAAAGCCTCAACTTTCCATAAGTCATTTAAAGTTGAACTTAGATTTTATTAGGAAATAGAAATATCCAGTTTATAAAAATGCATGGTTGGCTCAAAATCAAAATCATAGTTTTCATTTTGAGAATTATCCCATTATATCTCTTGATATCTTTTTATTACGCAGAAATTATCGTCTGTAAAGTTGTCAACTTTAAGATATTTTAGATTTGCTAGCCTAAGCACTAAGTTGTTAGTATACTTGCAAATTTAAGAATTTATGACTTCAAAAATTTATAAATTTTCTATGCTTGCAAACATTTTAGGATCCATGAAAATACTATTGTCAACAATCAATTTAGTAATATTTTTATACTTATCTTCACAGGGATATTCCATATAATATTATTAATAAATTTACTCCTCAGTTTCTAAATGTCAAGTAATATATTATCCAATAACAATTGAATCTGTTAAAAAAAACGACAGTAAATATTTTTAAAAGAGATTAGAATTTTGAATCCGAAAATGGAAATATTGAGCTTTTTAAATTTAAAGTTTAAAATTGGATTTTGAACAGTTGAAGTTTGTAATTGACACTCAGTTAATCTAGGTTAGTGCACGATTCAATATTCAAATTAACATAAATTTTCTTATATTTTTCATTTTAATCAAATGTTTTTAATATTCTCAACACAAAATTGATGTAATGCTGATAGACTTTCCCTCTAAGAATAAATGTAAATCTGTTAGTAAAATCTATTAAGCTTTACAATTTTACATCCCTCTTAATTAATTCTGCCAAATTCACTATCAAACTGTGCTCATAATTTTCTTATCTAAATATGTTTGCATAGCTTAAAGTACTTCTCTCTGATTTACTTAATTTGGTAATAAAATCATAGCTATTAGTTTAACTTAGGTAAGAGTAGGCTATAATTCTTAAGTATTAGGGCAATTCATTTGTGATATCTTTCTATTTAAAGTCCATCAAATAAAAATTCAACTAGGCCGAGGTAAGCCTTTTGTGAAACAGAATTCTTTTGATTGTTTTATCTAGCTAATTGTTCTTTATAACTATGGACTTATTCATTTTTATATTAAACTACGCATATTTAATTAGGATTTTATGTATCTTATAAATAAATATTCAAAAGCTAAGATAACAATGATAATTAACTTTATTTATCGATTTTAAAATATTTATCAGCAAATTCATCTAAATAAATTGTTTGGAATTAATATGCTGTTTAATCTTGGATGATACAATTAAGAAATGAGTTAAAATTCAAAACATCCTTGAATTTTTAAAATATATATGCAGAATTTATTTTTATTTCTTTTTATAATAAGATTCAGAGGTAAATATATTTTACGATAGTTAATTTTGAATATTCATCACATTTATTTTTATAAAATCAAGCCTTCTAAACTTTAAAATATTTTTCTTAATGTGCTTCCGCTTTAATGGACTTACAAGGAAATTTCCTGTATTTTATATTAAACTTTATAAAGTTAATGGCTATAAATTTATCTAATATTATAGCATTTAATTTCTCAATATAATTTTAACTCTTTTTTTTACAATTCTTTAAATTATAAACTTATAAATAAAGCTATTGAAGATGTATGCGACCTATTTTATTGAATTTTAATTAGATAATCAATTATCTCTTAAGCTTCACTTTAAAATGGAAACTAAATATTATTTGAGAGTTTAAACCCCAAACATTTAAATCTTAATTACTTTAAATCTTAATTACTTTAGTGAGCCATTACTTTCATGATAGATATAACTAATTCTTCAAATTTTAAGATTAATTATAATGAAGATCAGCTTATCGTTTCAAGAATATTAAAAAATTTAACAATAATATACAAAGTTTAGAGAGAAATTAATTTCAAAAATGTAATTTTAAAGATAATAAAATGTTTAATTTATAAGATATGTGTTGTATTGATAATTCAATTACTTCAAGTTTTTAGACTAATTAACTTTCCTAAATTTTAGAATTAAGAATTTAAAAACTCCATTTATTAATATTAGTAATACTATCTTAATGAGGCTTTCCCAAATAATCTAGTTTTTAACTGAAATTTAAGACTTCTAACTCACAAAAGAAAGCTTTTCTAGTCAATTGAATAAAAAATATCTTAAAGTGAAAATAGTTTTGATTCTAAATATAAATGGGATTTATTGCTGAAGAAATAGTCTTTTGATAAATAAATTCTGATATTTAAATGTTTATTGCAGGAGTTGCTTTAGTTTAAAAATTCAATAAATATATTTAAACAAAACTAAGTATATGGGGGTCTAAAAAATTAATTAAACGCCTTCGTCTTTGAAAATATTAGAGGTAATATTATACTTTCAAAAGTTATTAGGTGTTTAAATTTTATTTTATTGATTAAATTTAAGTAGTAATTCTTTATATCTGTATTATAATTGCTTTCCTTCCTTTATATATATTTATAGAAAAAAACAGCAAATACTGTGATATTAATAGAGTTTAACACTTTTATAAATATTTTATTAATTAAAATTGCTTAAAATACATTATATTTTTAATTAAAAGATTTTTTTATTAAGTCAAACATTAAAATGCCTATTTTTAATTACAAAGAAGATCTACGAGAAAGAGAAGAAGATTCAAAAAGTATTAGACAATAAATCCAAATCAAAGGACGATTACCAGACTTCACTGAAAAACATTGTTTAGTCTTACGAACAGCGAGAGAAGCAGTTTGTTGAGGAAAAGAGGGGCATGCAAGAATTTCAACAACACAAACTCTGGCAAGAAATTAATTTATTTTATATCTCAAGTGAAGCAGAGAAGGGAACAAATCCTTCAGAAGAAATAGAGGATGTTGAAATTCAAGGAGCAAGAACTAAGACACAAAGAATAAAAGTTGTAGGAAGAATATAGTTTGTTCTAGAGAAGAAAAGAAGAGAAAGCCAAGATGGTACAGGAGGAGATGTTTATTATTGATATTGAAAGAGAAAGGGAAAAGAAAGACAAAACTGGCAGAACTATGATGCAAAAAATGGTAAGTCAAATTAGAATCTTAAATCGGACAAAAAGTAATATTCAAGGATTGCTTTTGTATAATCTTAAAATGAATTAGGCAAATTGTTATTAATATCAAGTATCCTAGACAAAGATAATTTAAATAAATCTTAGATAATATTATAATTATTATAATCATCACAAATACGCTAGAATGGTTAAATTTATAAACTGATAATTGAATTTAAAATAAAGGTGTATAATATCATTTACAAGCTTATCAAAAGCTAACTCATACATAATTGAAAACATCAAGGTTATCACTTCTAAAATCAACAGTGCAGTTGCTCTTTCATAAAAAACTAAGCATTCCATAAATATATTTATCAATATTCAATATAATTTTAATAGCAATTTCTATTTATTTTTTTATTGCAAGTTGGTTGCAGTTAGACTAAGCCATTTGAGGACATACTAACCGCTTATGATGGTGGTCACAGACTCTTCGGAGAGAACGAGGAGTTTCTAGAAAAATTAGACAATTTAAAAGCATTAACTACACCCTCTGCATAGACAAATTCTTCCCCTTCCTAACTAGAAGGACAAAGTGAAAGTCAAGCCGTGACACAAATTGATACTCAAACTAATTCAATAACTGACTATGACGATATATAATGGCATTTTATTTGCCACTTACAATCAAACAAATCCAAAAGGCTGGTGGACGGCTCTGCTCATATTCCTAATTTTATTAAAGAGACCATAGATAGTGAAAAACTTGCAAGTAAAATTAACAAAGAGTGCGAAAAAATTCAAAGGAAAGAGAAGATTGGAGTACTGGTTTAGGTACTCACAAGTGATGAAGGAACTAAGCATGGGGTTGAATAGGATAAAGTGGGGGATATTGTTGAATTTATTTATAAAAAGTGTCCGTTTTTGAGATTCAGAGGATTAATGACTATGGGAAGACTTCATTACATCGAAGGCTTCAAGGTATAAATATTTACTTTGAGTTTTCTCTTATTTTAACTCTATATATAGGCTATGCAAGCACTTAAGGAATAACTCGAGCTTCAATATGAAATAGATCCTTAGAGTTTTATATTATCAATGGGCACTTCCATGGATTTTGAAGAAGCTGTAAAAAAATTAAATTATCAAACTTAAATCAATAATTTAAATCTTATTTTTGTAGATATATGAAGAAGCTAATGAAGTAAGAGTAGGGAGTGATATTTTCGGTGTTAGGGACTATTCTAAAAAACAATGATAAACACAAAATACATAGACATTATAATTTAGCTTAAAACTATGAAAACATAATTCTAATATGTATAATTATTCTATCAATTTTTATTTAATATTTATAATCTCTAGTATTATATTAAACTTTAATCAATGTATCATGCTGTTGTTAAAAGTACCATTATAATCTCTCTTAGACTTCATCACACTATCATGAAATTAAATTTTATTATTTATATTGGCAATCCCATTTCCATTCGTGTAGTAAACCAAGTGGTTTAATGTTTAGTTATTATGGTTAATTTCCCCCAATTTTATAAATAGTAAAATGAATTATTAATTTTACATCTCCTTAATGAGTTCTTTGTTGTATTTAACCTAGTCAGCTCTCAACATTTTATCCTGCAACTTTTCTATCAATTTGCTTCTGTGCATATTCTAAACAAGAATAACTATTAACACCATACCAATTTAAATTTAAGTCTGCTTACATAAAAATTCTTGGTTCTCTATAGATTTTCTATCTGATCAATTTTCTTAAGAAAGCTAAGCTCTTTCTTCTGTTCAATGTCTTCCTTGAATGCCTCGTAAAATTCCTCAATTAAATCATCTCTCTATTTGTTTCTACGTTCTAGATAACTATATTTTTTTCTTTCATTTTGAGATAATTCAGATTATTTTTATGATGCTAACTCCAAACGTTTTTGATTCTTTTATTTTATTGAATAGATTAAGTGGTAGTTGATATTAAGAAAAAAATATATGAAATAATTTTTAAAAAATAGATTAGAAAATCTAATTATGAAAAACTCTAAGAATTTTAAAAACGTCTTGGTATATAAAATTTTTCGTTCTTATATTAAAGTAAAGATTCCAATATTAAATATAAATAGATCTTATTCTCCTGCATATCTTACTTATATTTCTCGCTTTTAAGGAGCCTATTGAATGTCCTTTTTGCTTAATTCATGAGTTCTCGTTCCTGCTCCTCCTTATTTTGAACAATCTTAGAAGACTCAAACACTTTAGCATTGAAATCGTGCATGCGTTCTTGTACTTTCTATAATTCTTAGATTTTCAAATCTTCGTGATTTTTCAATTTTTGTTCGAAGTTAGAAAATCTTGATTGGATCTCTTCTTACTCTTTCTAATTAGAGGTATTTATACATGTAAAATAGATTATATCATTATTATTGCTAAAATAGATAAAAATAGGAAATTGTATAAATTAATCAAAAATCATAATTATTATTTTAATTTTAACCAACTTTACATTTCGATTATATTCGGACACTTATAGTTGGATGTAGTTGATTGATTAAGATTTAAACCATTATTCCTCATTTTGAAGCAGGATCTTCGAATTTTTTTGTCAAATTCACTAGTTAAATAACCAGTAGCAACTTTTATTGTCTGTTTTATCAAATCATCGACTGATATCAAAATCTTAGACAAAATTCTCATGATCCAGAGTGGAATCATCATAAATGATCAAGATCTCGTTGCTTTATGAGTGTTGGGTGAAATTTAGGACCCGATCGTATTCTCCATGTTTTAAAACCTCCAGCTCAGCAACTTTCAAGTCCTGCTCGACCGTTTGAGCACCAAATTTGGCAGCTTTAGTGTAGGAGGAGCCAAAATGATGATTTATTTGAATGAGCGAAAATGAGAGAGGTTTTTGGATTTTTGGTTTGATTAGTTAAAATTAAAACTTAAAAGTGTGATATGTAATAAGGGGCTTTTAATCAAGCAATTAAACGATTTGAACTGCTGTTTCTGTATGTATTGTTGACTTCAATAGCTCTTACACCCTAACTCATCGTCTTCCAGCTCAACTTCACACAAATCCATGCTTGATGGTGCTGCACCACTGCTTCACGCTGAAAGCCCAGAGCTTGTTGACGTCTGTCTTGGTCATGGCCTTCAGAATCTGCGAGAGCCGCTTCACCAGGTGGATCCTATGAAAAGTTAGGTATAGTATGCTTACTTGCTGTCAGCTTGCTCTTATCGGAGGTGCCTCTTGATGTAGGAGAACAACTGCTCGATGGGGTTAAGCCAGGGTGAGTATTCAGCGTTGAAAAGGACAGTGACCTTGAACTTCCTAGCAGTCTCCAGCACCTCTGAATACTTGTGAATGACTGCGTTGTCCATGAGCAGCACGATCTTCTTCTGGGCGAGATCCTTGTCTGTGCGCAGCTGGCGCAGGGTGTGATAGAGGAAGTTCTCGAACAGCACGGCATCGAAGGCCCCCTCAATGATTTGGCTAGAGATCAGCTGGTCCTTGGTGATAGCTGCCACAAAGCTCATCGAAAATTGCTATCTCTTAGTGGATTCCTTGGTGATTGAGAGATTTCGAGCCAAGACCCCGTAAGACCCTAACCGCTGGTTGACTTGTTGCTTCGCGATTGCGATGGGAGTATAGGTGAATGATGGTAAGGCCTCAACTGCATCGACTACAGCTTGGGTTGCTTGATTACTGCCCTTAATGGACTTAGGGAACTTAGAATCATCTATAGAAGTGTCAAAATCCATAGAATTCGCTTACCTTCCTGTCGATTCTCTGTGATTTAGCTGCTGCTTTGAGGCCTGCTGGACAGCTGCAAGCGTCGGGGAGTGATGCATGCCATATTTTCATTGCCATTCGCGCTCAATACCTCGCTGCCCTTGCGTTGAGTTGATTATAGTCTGAGACTGGCCAGGTTCTGGACCAATGGAGTGAGAACAGAAGCAGATTTGAGAGGGGTTTATGGTTAGCTGCTTGATTTCTTGGAGGAGCTCTATATTCTGATCTCGCTGAAGCGCTTCTGCAGGGATGTCTATTGAGCACTGCCCTCTGGGGCTTCTAGGATAGGTGAAAGCTGAGTATACTTGTATTTGTCGCTGCATTTGACAGGGGTGGCAGCGATGCTTTACTCCTTAACCTCAAAGATATGCTGTCTCTAGGCGGAAGATTTCCTCCGTAACTTTGTAAAGATCGATTTCGAGTTTGGCCTTGAAATTTTTTATGGAACAATTCCAGATCCAGCCACTATTCGTGCAGTATTGCCAATTTAGTCTTCTTAAGCTACTATAGAACCCTTACCATCAGATTTGACATCTCTCGAGCTGCTGATGACGCTGTATTCAAATAGTTAAGCAAAAGCAGCAATACTTACTTCGAGGTTCCCAGAATTGCTTGGGGTCTCAGAATTTCAGCTTTCAGGTCACTTTCATCTTGAATTGAAACTTGGTCTTTAAAAAATGGGGTGTTCGGGGTCTTCATTTTATCATACTTTCTGGCCCCATTGATTATAGATGTGTTCGATTAGATGTTAGAGTTGCCAACCAGCATCTCGCCATACTAGATGACATCGTCGGTGACAAGAACCTCAGTCTTACCAACTGCAGGGGCCAGAGAGGAGTCAATTTATTGGTTTTCCTTGTGAAGTGCAGCTGAATTGAAACTCCATTGCTTTGTAGGCATGTAATCGCTCCTGAAGTTGGATTCATCCACTGATATGATCACTGCATCTTCCAAGAATAGCTGCGCGAGCAGTCTTGACACCCAAAGCCTCTTCTCGTTGAAGGATGGGTCTCTATACTTCGCATTGGCGTTCTGGGCTTTGCCAAATCGTAAATGGAAACTTTCCTTGAGTACCTTTAATAGCGTAGCAACGCTGGGCACTGTTAGGTTCTTATATTCTTAGTCCTTACTCTGCAATTCAAGCAAGTTATGATGCAGGCGCCAGCCAGTGATCTTGTAGATGCCTTGCTGTTCAAGTATAGTAGCAATCGCCTTCAGCAACAGCGGGTTGCTCCGCGTATTCTTCCTCCCATTCTTCAGCTTTTGTTTTGGATTCAGCACTCTGTGCTCCACCTCATACTTGAACTTCTCGATTGCTTTGTATACAAATCGTCGATCCACACCCATCTCAAGTGCTATATCCTTGGGTTTCATGCCCTCTACCTTGTATTGTTAAACCACTTAGATTTTCTTTAGCGCCAGCTTCGCATCTCGGCGTTTCAGGTAAGGATTCTTGGAGGATCCATTCATTGGTTAATGGTTTGAGTACTCACGATTTGATAAATCGAAAACCCCACCCTGCTCTTTCATGAAGTCTTGCAGGCTCTGCCATAGCTCATCGCTCTACTTGATCTGCAGGTTCTTTTGCAGTACATTAGAGTTTCTCTAGCCTGTATACTGTTATGGCTTTCTAATCATTCGAAGGAACTGTTCGAGGCCATAACAAAGCTAGTCATCAGTTGCCAAACTTGAAATATCGAATAACGATGATACTGCTCACTCAACATTCTCCAATGGCAGTCGTATGATTTGTCCACCCAGAATGCCCATCGTTGATGGCGGCACCTACCCATTGTTAAGGAGAGTACCTGAGGTGTAAGTGAGCTTCAATGGCTTAGGAATTGAGGGGAAGTTGGTGCCCAGCACGACCGATGTCCACTTGAGTATAGTCTTCTACTATGGCTTCAGCGCACTCTGCTTGATTTCCTCTAACTCTTGATTGCAGAGAAATCCAAAGTTCAGAATCGACTGCGATGAAAAGGAATTGTATGAATGTTCGCTACTAATCGATGATGTACTGAATGAATGTAACATTTCCAATAACTAAGTGCTGTTCCTTGTGAGGGGTTTATATATATTACAGTCTTTTAAAGTTTAATAGTTAATACTAATAACTCAAATCACACTAAAAACTCAAACCAATGAAAATCATTCTGAGATTTTGAACTATGATTTAAGTCCGATCTTTCAGAATTTTATAATTAATTTAATGATTTTCGAAGATTTCCTGCTTCCCACAGGAACTTTTAACTTCTCCAACACCGATTTCGATAAACTCAGGCACATCTCTTCAGCTATGTAAGGGGATCGTGCCATCAGATTGATGCTGCAACATGCCAAAGTGACTGTGGAGTGCAAGAACTCCAAGCAAAACCTTCTTCAACTGTTCCTTGCTCGAATTCCTCGCATCAGGAAATCCATTCAACATCGCCTTGCTCATGAAGAAGCTGATCCAGTGCAAAGGAATGAACCCTATCCTGACCGAGTACGTTTGCAAGCCAGCCAGTAACTTTGTCTCATAGATCATGAGTCAGGTTAGCATTAACACTGCCACTCAGTCTACGTTCACTCTCGCCGAGGCAGAATAATTCCGCAATGACATGGATGATTTGATTTAATCTCAAAACATCAACATTCAGATCCAGAAAGGTTCAATTCAAAGCCAGACCAACTATACCATCAGTGGTAGTTCATTTTAAGTTAATTACCCTATGCCCGCAGACTACCAAGAGAAGAAGTTCACCAAGCCTACGACCAACTAAAATGTCAAGAGAGTCCTCAAGATTTCAGGACTCGAGATCAAAAATGATGTTGATCTTCTGAATGCTTTCAAAGCCAAGTACAACGATCCCGCAGAACAAGATTTTGTCAAGGAAATCGAGGCTTTGGCAGATGAAGCTGTGGTATAAGAAGCTGAGAGACTGAAGAAGACCTCAAGGGGACAAAGTGCAAACCCATCACCTACCAACCAACCCTCTACCTAAACCAGCAGCAAGCAGCCTAAACTCTTCGAAAAGTCGCACCCAAGTCAATCATTATGTTGAAGATGATGATGATGAGGATGATGATGATCAACAATCCCCCAAACAGATGAAGTAACGCGTGACCACTCCCTACAACCTGAGAAACATCCCCTCAGTGAAGAAGACCACCTTCGAAAGCGATTCCAAGAGCAAGTTTGCCAAATAAAGAGACTGCTATACCCCAGAGCCCTCAAGAAGCAGACTTCAAAGCCAGAGAGAGCCCAGCTAAAAACAACCCTACAGTGTGAGAAAGAGCAGCAATTTGAACAACTCTGACCATTCAGAGGAAAGGGAGACTCGATATGACAGACATCGCCAAAGCCAGACCAGGAAATCAGCTTATGGAAGCCAATTCAGCTGCGCTATGAGAGTTTCTAACTACGAACGACCTGCATGTGGTTTTACTGAAAGCATGATGAACATGAACTAAAGCGTTCCCCCCAATCCTAATGATAATTTCAATTGGGAATTGATTGAGGCAAAGCTAAAAGAGGACTATGAGACTATTCTCAAGAACACCATCGCGGAAGACCTGAAAACCTCTCACTACTTTGGAGATGTGATTTAACTTATCGCCCAGTTCGAAAAGAAATACGCGAAGAGTGATTGCTTCGGTGAGTTCCCTCTTCTGGAAATGCTTTAGAATTCCCAAAAAATGAACTCTGGACCCTGTGCTGTTGACTTCTTCTTTGCAAACAAAAAAGTGGTCTAATATCAACTTGAGATGAAAAGAAAATCTTGCTTCGTTGAAAAAGACCGAGAGGTTCAGCTAATTACTCAAACAACGTACAAGAGAATGCTTGGTAAGAGAGCTGAGTAAGTAGACCTTTCAGACGTGATAAAAGAAAATGAAAAGCAGAGATTAAAGAGACAGAAAACCTCTCTCAATTCACTCAACTAAAATAATATTGATGGTGGTGATCCCGATGACGGAGAAGAAGACCAGTAAATGCTTAATGTCGATGCCAATCAAGGCAGCCTTGAGCAACACAGATACCCATTAAGTTCTCGCAAGAAATACCACCAGAAGACTCTTAGCTCAAATGTTGAGTAAGCATCTCAAAGCTAAGTCAAGGACAAGCTTGATATGATCCCCAGCCATTTCTTATTCACTCGCTGTTGGTATGTCAAGGAGAGATTTGAAGAGTTACTGCCCTCGGAATATTTCCAATACCCATTCATGATTCAGAAAGCTAATGAATGCTTTGAGTACATACAGGATAATTTCGAGTCTTCTTGGTACAATTACACTGGTTCTCCCTTCTTTAACGCTTCTGTTTACAGACTAATGTTTACTCCTCATCGATTCATCCATTAACCAAACAGAATCAAGGATTACCAGTACAGGGACAAGCATGCATTCAATCCCAATGTAAACTTCTGCAGCAAAGTGCTCAATTGCCAACACTCGACTCCTTACCTCGACTAACTCATGCAGCTTGTGAACCTCTTGAGCGATGGCCTGGTTTATATCGAAAGGAGATCATTCTGTATGCTACTATGTGCACTCTTCAAAGCAGCCCCCTAGGCTATTGTGAACCCCCTCTTCTTGAACCCCATGAAGTTTCCTCTCTTGCATGCTCTCGACTGGCTTGTCTTAGATGAGTTCTCTAGAACATATGTATTCAAAAGGCTCGGTACAATAGATTACAATAAGGCAAGTTTCTATGAGCTTGGCAGCTTCGGCCAATAGTTTTCTGATAACGAAAAGCTTTTCTCTGATTATCTAGACGACAGGAACTCTATCATTGTAGAGCTGATCTTCCATCAACGTGGTCGAGACATTCCTCAGTCAATATTCGGGGTCATCCGCAAGAATGTTGATGACTCATTGACGATCAAATCTTCGTACAGTAAAAAGACTGTGTTGATCCCCAAAAGTATCGATTCGAAGAATAATGAATTGAAAGAAGCTTGCCAGGTGTTTATACATGATTTTACTGAAGACCTCGCGTTCTCTACAGGTATGAAGCAGGTATTCGAAGTGCGATTCTATGGGTGCACGCTAAGATATGAAATGGAGAAGACTGTTCTATACTAATACGACGATTTCCAATACAGGGCTCGTTAATTCTTCGTGCGTTACTTTTCTATGTAACATTTCCATTTGTCTAACTTAATTTATAGGTACTCATCAACCAATCTTCATCAGGCGTACATTGATTTGCATAGAGGAATTGGATACCTTCAGAATCAAGTGATAAGACTCACCTATGAAAAAGCCTCGAAATGTGAGACATGGAAGGAAGTTCCGAATGACTTAGTCATTTACTACAAGACCCCACTTTCGACCTACAAGAATTTCGACTACATTATTGAATTCTTTGATAGATTTGCCAATAAATTTATTTAAGAACGCTCTGATATCTTAAGTAAGAATTTAATGCTAGCTAAATATTTTAGGGTAAATGCTCATAGGCTAAATAAAAAATGGTGTGTCTGTAGCTTAGAAGGGATATCCTAACAGGCCTCTAAGCATTATTAACACAATCTATCAGTTTAACACACTCGTCACTGGTAAAAAACCCTCCCAAAAATTCAGACCTTCGCACAAACTTAAGGAAAGATCTTTTATTTGCACAAAATGTACTCGAAAGTCTTCATGAAACTTTTATGGAACTTATCCATAAATCTTACCAAGAGTATTTCAAGATTTATGAATCAACGTAAGCATATTTTAGATTAAAATTCTATAGTTATCTCCAACTGAAGGAGAATGAATTCCATCCTCTCGTAATGGCACTCAACTGGTCAATCCCTGATGATCTAAAGATTGTAATGGGTCTTATTCAAAGCCTCGCTGATTAAGCATAGAGAAATACTCCTTGGCCAGATAATTATCTTTCCAACAGAGATATGATGACGAAATTTTTCTTGCCCTAAAAGACCAAGTAAAGAGACTTCCAATCAAAAATCTAGATGGACTGTCTGCCAGAGAATAAGCTCTGCTTGAGAACTCGCCATGGCTTCTCCACTTAGAAGCTTTCAAGAACAGGTTTTTGCACTACAGCTCCAAAAAGAATGACACTCTTCAGTAAGTGGATTTAAATTCAACATTTCTTTATAGGAAAGTGATTGTTAAACCCCCATCATTCTACATCAGAAAAATTAACTAGCTTTCAAATGATCATGACAACGCTGTAATGTTTGAAGGACTTACACTCAACAGCATGATATAGATTAGTGATTCTGACTAAGATGTAGAAATGGAAGACGAAGACTTGATGCAGAGCTATAGACTTTCACAAACTCCCTCAAGGATTTCTAATTATGGACAGCCAAGCCAAGCAAATCCTTATCAGCAGTCCCATTCTATAAGATAGTCGCAAGCATTTGACAATGTACATGAGCAACATAGATAACATTACCAGGACAAGATGCAAATCCAGCAAGTTCTCTCATCAGTGAACTAATTCTAGCAGAGAAATCCTACTGAAATTTATGGAACTACACCTATCGGAACATTTCCAAATTACCCCAATCAACAGTAATTCTATGAAGGAGTTGACCAAAACTACTCGTAAAACTATCACCAGCAAAGGGATTAGTAGTAGTATAGAGTGCCAACTAACATGAATCAGATGCAGCAGCAGCTTCCTTCAGGGTACAACTTAAACAGAAAGGAAATGTTTGGAAGCAATAAAAACTATGGCATGAATGATTTCTAGGGTCAGAAAAATTACCAGCAAGATGAAGGCTTCAAGTAAACTCAGAGCAGAGAAACGATTGGTAATGACATGTACAAGCATTACGCTGAAGATATTACCGGCAGATAGGAATAGAGACAAAGGTAAAAGTAGCTCTTACAACATAAAAAACTGCCAAAACTACTTGATTTTCCTTCTTAAAATCAAAGCAAAGAGGTCCTATCCTTAAACAGAGGGTAAGCTAACGCAAATGCTTCGAATTCAAGACTGGATAGCAATCAAACGGGTTCCAATTCAAGGTAGAGGCCATCCAGTGTTAAATAATTCGATACTGATGAACTTAGGTCATACTCGTGGATGATGAAAATTAACCAGATAAGGGACTCGGTACTTAAATTCAACAGATTGAACCAGACTAATAACACTCTATCAACTAAGGTTAACTCCTTGGTGATGGAAATGTTCCATAAACTAACTCTTAAGGTTGCAATGACACGTGGGGTAAGAAGCATGATGGAACAATTCCAAGTCTTTATGATGATATCTCAGACGAAAATACGGGATTGTAAAATTAAAACCATGGTTACGGCCAACAAAACGCTGATCTTAATCAGGGGATGATGACGTCTAAGGACCAATAACAGTAAGTATTCAATAGTATGGAGAAACCTGAGGCTGGGAATTCTTTATTTGGTAATACTTCTACCAATCGTGGGCAGAATCAATTTGGGGTTATACCTCAGTAAAACTCGAACCAGTTACCTGGTAGTTCCCATCATGAGACTTCTACCAGTGATGGCACGACTAGTAAGGGTATAACTCCTCAGAGATCTGACCTTTTAAGCAGATCTGCGCTACAGCCTCACCTCAAGAAGCAGCAAACTAGTATCATGAGACCCAAACCTAAATAGACTTCTCAATCACAGTCACATGATGAAACTCAGTAGAAGCAGATGAGTGAAGTAGAAATTGCTTCAAGAGAGCAAGCTCACATTGACCAAGCCGTTGGAGATCAAGCTAAGGCTGACCAGGCTGCCAAAGATCAAGCTGCAAGAGACTAAGCTCCCATTGACCAAGTCGTTGGAAATCAAGAAGCAGAAGAAGATGTTTAAGAGTAGAATAATTAATGAGATTATGATGAAGATGTCAACCTGAAATGATGTTCACCTAAGGGCAGCTTGGATCAACAGACTCCTTATATTTTGTTATATTCAAGCATTTATTTCATAGATTTTATATTGATAAAACTTAAACTTTACAACTGTACACATATAGGATGTCTAAATCTTTCTCATCTAAAGTCTACTATTCATTAATTACTTTCTATAATTCACTTTTCATGCCATCAACCGCTTTGCTTCGCAGAGTGCGTTAAAATGCCTGAATTCCCTTCACACTACAACAGTGCTTTATATTATAATTCCCTCTTATTAATTATTAGTAAATTAAAAACCAGGAGGCACTCATGGAACAGCTAAACTACAGGGACAAGCAGAACGAACCACTCAGGCTGCAATTCGTCTACCAGCACAACATGCCCAATGCTTACTAGGTGTATGTGTACAGGAAACGCAAGTATCTGCAGCAAGACGATGCTTTCGAGGTGGAGAACCATAAAGGCGACCTCTTCTGCAAGTGCGAGGAA
>ARYC01019585.1:0-13951 GCA_000711775.1 Oxytricha trifallax
TAACCTCGACTAACTCATGCAGCTAGTGAACCTCTTGAGCGATGGCCTGGTTTATATCGAAAGGAGATCATTCTGTATGCTACTATGTGCACTCTTCAAAGCAGCCCCCTAGGCTATTGTGAACCCCCTCTTCTTGAACCCCATGAAGTTTCCTCTCTTGCATGCTCTCGACTGGCTTGTCTTAGATGAGTTCTCTAGAACATATGTATTCAAAAGGCTCGGTACAATAGATTACAATAAGGCAAGTTTCTATGAGCTTGGCAGCTTCGGCCAATAGTTTTCTGATAACGAAAAGCTTTTCTCTGATTATCTAGACGACAGGAACTCTATCATTGTAGAGCTGATCTTCCATCAACGTGGTCGAGACATTCCTCAGTCAATATTCGGTGTCATCCGCAAGAATGCTGATAAATCATTGACGATCAAATCTTCGTACAGTAAAAAGACTGTGTTGATCCCCAAAAGTATCGATTCGAAGAATAATGAATTGAAAGAAGCTTGCCAGGTGTTTATACATGATTTTACTGAAGACCCCGCGTTCTCTACAGGTATGAAGCAGGTATTCGAAGTGCGATTCTATGGGTGCACGCTAAGATGTGAAATGGAGAAGACTGTTCTATACTAATACGACGATTTCCAATACAGTGCTCGTTAATTCTTCGTGCGTTTCTTTTCTATGTAACATTTCCATTTGTCTAACTTAATTTATAGGTACTCATCAACTAATCTTCATCAGGCGTACATTGATTTGCATAGAGGAATTGGATACCTTCAGAATCAAGTGATAAGACTCACCTATGAAAAAGCCTCTAAATGTGAGACATGGAAGGAAGTTCCGAATGACTTAGTCATTTACTACAAGACCACACTTTCGAACTACAAGAATTTCGAATACATTATTGAATTCGTTGATAGATTTGCTAATAAATCTATTTAAGAACGCTCTGATATGTTAAGTAAGAATTTAATGCTAGCTAAATATTTTAGGGTAAATGCTCAGAGGCTAAATACATGATGATGTATATGTAGCTTAGAATGGGTATCCTAACAGGCCTCTAAGCATTATTAACTCAATCTATCAGTTTAACACACTCGTCACCTTGGTTCAAAACCCTCCCAGAAATTCAAAGCTTCGCACAACCTCAAGGGAAGATCTTTTATTTGCACAGGATGTACTCGAAAGTCTTCATGATACTTTTATGGAACTTATCCATAAATCTTACCAAGAGTATTTCAAGATTTATGAATCAACGTAAGCATATTTTAGATTAAAATTCTATAGTTTATCTCTAACTGAAGGAGAATGAATTCCATCCTCTCGTAATGGCACTCAACTGGTCAATCCCTGATGATCTAAAGATTGTAATGGGTCTTATTCAAAGCCTCGCTGATTAAGCATAGAGAAATACTCCTTGGCCAGATAATTATCTTTCAAAACAACAGAGATATGGTGACGAAATTTTTCTTGCCCTAAAAGACCAAGTAAAGAGACTTCCAATCAAAAATCTAGATGGACTGTCTGCCAGAGAATAAGCTCTGCTTGAGAACTCGCCATGGCTTCTCCACTTAGAAGCTTTCAAGAACAGGTTTTTGCACTACAGCTCCAAAAAGAATGACACTCTTAAGTAAGTGGATTTAAATTCTAACATTTCTTTATAGGAAAGTGATTGTTAAACCCCCATCATTCTACATCAAAAAAGTTAATTAGCTTTCAAATGATCATGACAACGCTGTAATGTTTGAAGAACTTACACTCAACAGCATGATATAGATTAGTGATTCTGACTAAGATGTAGAAATGGAAGACGAAGACTTGATGCAGAGCTATAGACTTTCACAAACTCCCTCAAGGATTTCTAATTATGGACAGCCAAGCCAAGCAAATCCTTATCAGCAGTCCCATTCTATAAGATAGTCGCAAGCATTTGACAATGTACATGAGCAACACAGATAACAGTACCAGGACAAGATGCAAATCCAGCAAGTTCTCTCATCAGTGAACTAATTCTAGCAGAGAAATCCTACTGAAATTTATGGAACTACACCTATCGGAACAATTCCAAATTACCCAAATCAACAGTAATTCTATGAAGGAGTTCACCAAAACTACTCGTAAAACTATCACAAGCAAAGGGATTAATAGTAGTATAGAGTGTCAACTAACATGAATCAGATGCAGCAGCAGCTTCCTTCAGGGTACAACTTAAACAGAAAGGAAATGTTTGGAAGCAATAAAAACTATGGCATGAATGATTTCTAGGGTCAGAAAAATTACCAGCAAGATGAAGGCTTCAAGTAAACTCAGAGCAGAGAAACGATTGGTAATGACATGTACAAGCATTACGCTGAAGATATTACCGGCAGATAGGAATAGAGACAAAGGTAAAAGTAGCTCTTACAACATAAAAAACTGCCAAAACTACTTGATTTTCCTTCTTAAAATCAAAGCAAAGAGGTCCTATCCTTAAACAGAGGGTAAGCTAACGCAAATGCTTCGAATTCAAGACTGGATAGCAATCAAACGGGTTCCAATTCAAGGTAGAGGCCATCCAGTGTTAAATAATTCGATACTGATGAAGATAAAACTTAGGTCATACTCGTGGATGATGAAAATTAACCAGATAAGGGACTCGGTACTTAAATTCAACAGATTGAACCAGACCAATAACACTCTATCAACTAAAGTTAACTCCTTGGTGATGGAAATGTTCCATAAACTAACTCTTAAGGTTGCAATGACACGTGGGGTAAGAAGCATGATGGAACAATTCCAAGTCTTTATGATGATATCTCAGACGAAAATACGGGATTGTAAAATTAAAACCATGGTTACGGCCAACAAAACGCTGATCTTAATCAGGGGATGATGACGTCTAAGGACCAATAACAGTAAGTATTCAATAGTATGGGGATATCTGAGGCTGGGAATTCTTTATTTGGTAATACTTCTACCAATCGTGGGCAGAATCAATTTGGAGTTATACCTCAGTAAAACTCGAACCAGTTACCTGGTAGTTCCCATCATGAGACTTCTACCAGTGATGGCACGACTAGTAAGGGTATTACTCCTCAGAGATCTGACCTTTTAAGCAGATCTGCGCTACAGCCTCACCTCAAGAAGCAGCAAACTAGTATCATGAGACCCAAACCTAAATAGACTTCTCAACCCCAGTCACATGATGAAACTCAGTAGAAGCAGATGAGTGAAGTAGAAAATGCTTCAAGAGAGCAAGCTCACATTGACCAAGCTGTTGGAGATCAAGCTAAGGCTGACAGGCTGCCAAAGATCAAGCTGCAAGAGACTAAGCTCCCATTGACCAAGTCGTTGGAAATCAAGAAGCAGAAGAAGATGTTTAAGAGTAGAATAATTAATGAGATTATGATGAAGCTGTCAACCTGAAATGATGTTCACCTAAGGGCAGCTTGGATCAACAGACTCCTTATATTTTGTTATATTCAAGCATTTATTTCATAGATTTTATATTGATAAAACTTAAACTTTACAACTGTACATTTAGGATGTCTAAATCTTTCTCATCTAAAGTCTACTATTCATTAATTACTTTCTATAATTCACTTCTCATGCCCATCAACCGCTTTGCTTCGCAGAGTGCATTAAAATGCCAGAATTCCATTCACACTACAAAAGTGCTTTATAATCTAATTCCCCACTTATTAATTATTAGTAAATTAAAAGCCAGGACGCACTGATGGAACAGCTAACTACAGAGACAAGCAGAACGAACCACTCAGGCTGCAATTCGTCTACCAGCACAACACGCCCAACGCTTACTAGGTTCAGGTGTACAGGAAACGCAAGTATCTACAGCAAGATGATGCTTTCGAGGTAGAGAACCATAAAGGCGACCTATTCTGCAAGTGCGAGGAATTCAACATCAGTGTAAAGGCTGGAGCCGAGTTCAAACTTACAGTAGCCTCCTCAAACAACGACCCAGTGAGAGTGCTCATCACTCCTGCTAATGGCGAGTCATACATGCTTTCTAGCAGCGCTTGATCAACAAGAGGCATTGCAGCTGATGCTGGAGAGAGAGGAGGGCACTTGAGAGCAGAGCCTTCAGATGATATAGAGGCTTTGATTTAATTTACGTTATTTAATACCTAATTCACTTCCCTAATTCACTCTCGATGTAACCCATCGAATATTAATTTCACACGCATATAAAACTTTAATTCGCTGCAACAATCGTCGTGATCTGCTGAACTGAGGCTGCCTCACTGCTGAGGCTGGTTTGCTCATAAATTCTCTGTGCTGATGATGCTTAGCATGCCTACAACGTTGAAGTGGAGAGTGCGATGCTATCTGTGCTTGCTATGTACTTCACTCTTGACATCGAGTCATCGCACTCCGTGATTTGTGCCTTGACCAAGCTACAATTGTAAGTATCTGCCTATATCATTAACAATATACAGAAGACTTGGGTCTGCGTTGCAGTTGGAGCAGCTGGTGTGAGCTGCTTGCTTTACATGCTAAAGCTACAGTGTTCAATTGGATCTCTGCTTAGAAGTAAGCATATCAACTTGCTTCTCATTACAACGCCAGTAAATCCAGTATAGGATCGAGCTTTACGATGCAGCTCTGCTGAACACTTATTGAGCTGGTGAGTTTCTTGTGGAAGGAGGGAAGGCAAAGAAGCGTGAAGTAGGATAAGTAGGTAAGCTTCATTCCTTAACTTGCACAGAGTGCCAGCCATAGAGGCTGAGGATGAGTGGGTGTTAAAGCAGAATTACAGAACTTTGGCAGCGATTTCTAAACTACTACTCACTTTTGGCTTAGAAATTCAAGTAAGTCAAATCAAATTAATTTCAAAACCCCAAAACATGCTAATAATTTTTCCTAAAGGGTTTTGGGTTTTAGACCTTGCACAAGACACTATAAGCATTTAAAAACTTAAACTGTAAGATTTAAAAACTTAAAATTAGTGAGACTTTAATAAAATTATAGAGCAAAGAGAGAAGCTCACTAAAGTTTATACTATGAGGCCTAATTTTTCGCAATAATCATTGTTTTGGAACTAATAAATTAAAATCAAAACTTTGGAGATTTTGTTAAAATCTAAGAATAATCTTAAACATTTTTGAGTTAATAATGAAATAATCAAAGTATTTTTACTCTAATACTTTGGCCAAGTTAGCAGCCAGCCCTCGCTCAGCAATAAACTGAGCTCAACCAGCCGTGAGGAAAATGAGAAGATAAAGACAAAAGAGGGAGGTACAGACAATATAAACCCTAATAATAATAGGTGGCCACCTAAATCAAAAAAAAAGAGGGAAATCGTGAGGTGCCGAAGCGCTTAAGTATCTTGGGTGCCGTAGCGCGTAAGTTGGGGTGAAGATCGTGAAGTTGGGTGCCGTAGCGCGTAAAGAGGGTGCATAAAGCTCGTAAGTTGGTGCATTGAAGCTCGTAAGTATCGTAAGGTGCATTAAAGCGCGTAGATTATAGTAGATTATCTCTTTGTGGGGAGTTCCACCCCACCTCTCTCTCCAACCTTGAACCTATAAGAAAAATTAACAAGATAATAATGTTTTGAAAAGATTTTTGAACGATTACTTACTTTATTTTGAATCCTTGATCTGCCCCTGCTTCTGCTATTCTGCTGTTGCTGCTGAATCTAAATAAAATTAAAAATAAATAATTGATTTTTAAAAAATAATTCGGAAAAATACTTACCTTACTTGAATTTGATCATTGAATCTGCTGCTGATGTCTCCTGCTGCCTTTATGCCTATAAAATTTAAGAAAATAAGACGATTAGACAACCCTAATTGGTGGCCACCACAAACCAATTATTATCTAAAGTATCTTCAAACAAAAAGTTTTAATTATTATAACAATAATTAATTCCAACTTTGTTAAAGTAAAACTTATGAGTAAATATTCGGAATTTTCGCGAATTTCGGAGGCTAAGCCTCTATAATTATTTTTTAGAAAGTTGGAGGAACCGATGGTAAACTTGTATTGACTCAATCTAGCTGCTGCTAGCTCCAGCTTCTGCTATTGACGTTTAGTTTTGAGTTTTAGTTACTATAGCTGTTTTAATTTGGTTTTTGAGCAACTTTTTTGAAATTTGAACTTTACTTGTAAACTTTAACTTTAGCTTTGACTTAAAAACCCAGCAATCCTAAGCTCTGTAAGAGACTCTCACTTCAAGGGCTGGGGTACATACCCTGAAGGCCGAAGTGGCGTAAAACCTCTCAGGCTGTATCCTCGCCAAGGGCTTTGCAGGGCTGTTGCTGGTACTTCAAGTAAGAGCTTTGGGGTGGAACTAAAAGGCTGGTCTGAGTTTAGCTAACTTAAAAGCAACTTTTACTTAAAGTAAAGGAAATGTTCCAGGGATTGGTAAGTACTATTCATATTCTTAACTTCTTCTACTACTATAGATCACCAACAGGTGAGATCTCTTCAGCAGCTCACGTGTTACGAGTTACTTCTTGTGTTGCTTGTTTGTTAGTTTTAAACTTCGTTTCTTCGTTGCCCAAGCTAAGTGGTGGCTGGGTTTATACTGGCTCACAGTGATATAGTTGTTTGTTTACTTCATAGTTTAAGTCTTTAGGGTTTGTGAGTGGATATGACCTGACTCTGACAACCATATTTATCTGTCGAGGAGTCCTCTGGCTAGGGCAGCCAATCTCTGGTGTTTATTGCACTGGGGAAGGGTGGCTTGAAAGCAATCGAGCCTCAGCGAGGCATGTTTGAATCGTTATAGTCTTAATTTTAAGTAATAATCTTCACTTTAACCTTAAAATCCAAGCTAAAGCCCGACTTTTGGGCTGGTCTACTGCCCTCTAGGCCTACTCTATCATCACTACCATATCCTAATGTTATTTTCTAATCAACAGCACCAATACCTAATTATCCTAACAAAATTTCCGAAATTCAGGTGGATGGGTCATAAAGTTAGCCAAGCCAAAGTGCTGTTCCGGAAAAGTTCCGTATTTTAGGCCAAATAAGATCAAATAAGCCCCCATTTGCCTGGTATTTGAAGCCTATCACCCCTCCTATTACTTGAACTATCGTATAATTACTTGTTATTTGTAATAAACAGTGTTATCAATGATACTGGTCAATTAGCTACCATAGATATCACATGGGCGTGAGCTGGGCTTGACTCAAGGGGTAAGGAGGAGGCACTTTTTTGAAAATTTCAAGGCCAAAAAGGCCGTTACGACCTCCCTGACATTTCAAGATGGGATATAGCCACTCCCACCACCAATCGGCTTCTTTCCTTCTATCTCGTCGATCTAGAGTGTTTTAGCGATGTTTGGGTTGGGATGGTGGGATGGGGAGGAGATTGGAAAATAATTTTTGTAAAATCATACAAGTCATACTCTATAATCCGTTAGGGATAGTATAGGCACTTTCAAACTTGGAATTGAAAATAATTCGACCCCCCTTCTAAATCCGCGGTTCCTCAACTCGAAAACCAACTTTTTTTATGTTTCTGTAGTGAGGCTTGGATTTCTAGACGACTGAGAGTGGTTTGGGGTCGATCTGAGACTCAAGGTTGGACCTCATGGTGCATCCGGGGGAAATGAGGAGGTCCCTGAAAAGTAGCCTCAGATCAGAAATTGGGGCCACCGACCTACCGATCTGAGGGGGTTCAAAAATATGGTTGGCAAAGCCAACAAAACCCGAACAAAAACCCCAAACCCCTGATAGTTGATTGAGTGAGATTGAATGAATTTGAGATGATTAAATAGAGTGTTGAGTGATTAAAGGGAGTAGTGTGAGAGGTTGGGGGTATAATGAGGTTTATGAGTAGATAAGAGGGGTATGTTTAATAATTTATAGATAAAATCTAAAATCTGAATTCAATTTTTATAACTAAGTTCCAAATCACAAAATTTCCACTCAATTCGCTGACCACTCCAGCAATTCGATGAATTGGGCAATGATGGCAAAAATCGTCAATGGCCAGCCGCAATGATGATGGGTTGCGGCATCTACCCAGCAATAGGTGTAAATTAATGGTTGGACTTACCTTATTCATGGCTCTAGTAAGTTAATATATATATATTGCTCTTAAACCCCAAAGCTCGTTATATACTTTACCAATTTCTATTTAGACGGAAAATTTCCACTACAGTATAGACTGCTTCTTAGCAGTCATGAATCTCTGCCAACTATCTCCTATAATATTAATTTAAATGTTAAGGTATCAGTTGAAGCAAGCCAGCAACCAGAGCAGCGGCCCACTTTCAAGTAAGAATTCCCCTTCTTATTTATTAACTTTAGATATGCAAAATCGTAGAGCCAGTTCGACCAACTTCCTTGCCAAGTTTGTGGCAAATGGATGTTTAAACGCACAATGAGCAGACACCATCAACGCATGCACAAGCCCTTAATCATAGAAGATTCTGACGCTGAAGAAGTCGTGATTGACACTGCTATTCCTAATTTTGCCCCATCTTCATTTATGAATACTTAAGCTGGCCTTCAACTATTGGGAGTCAAGGAAAATCAACTTGAGGAATCCAAACAACCCCAAGTGATGACTGGCTCTACTATCGACACTGCCTATGATTTCTTCAACTATCCTGAGCCCCAAGTCAAGTTAATGAAATTCGATCTCATGCTAATGGATCACTGGAACCTTTCACAATCTCTCCTCCCATTTACCTTGCTAGAGATTCCAGACAAATCAGTAAGACATTGATTTTAAATCCATATGTAGGTGAGCATAATGAAGGCAGTTGCTATTTTGGAAGACACTGCCGACGGCTTGATTGAACGTAAGCTTAACATCGTATTGATGTTGCAACCAGAGCAGCTGCTTGAGTTAAGAAACCTGGTCTATAACACAGCTTACCTCTCATTACTAAATAAGCGTTATGGCGAGGTCGCCACTGGTAAGAATTATTCTATCTCTCACCAAGGACTATAGAGAAAATGCCTGAGAAGTACTTAAAGATTTTCAACCCTTTGAAAGCCACAGTGTTCCAAAGCCATTTAAATGGCCAGCTCCGTAAGAGCTTCAGTAAGCTATTCCATTCCTTTATCGACGAATACAATTGCGATGTGAGCGAGTAGCTTTCATATTTCAAAGTTCTAAGTGATATCCAAGTTGACGTGTTTGAATTCTTAAAAGTTGACAAGTTCCCAGTCGTCGAGTTCAACACCTCTATTGTTTGGAAGCCTGGCAAGTTCTAGCGCAATCGCAAGTCGAAACTTTGTGCAATCCTTCGAGACACGCTATTAATCAACACGAGCATTGACAACTCAGGGGGTGCGAATTGCCATGATACTTCAATCGCTGGTCAACTTCTTCGTTGACATTCCTTGCAGACCCCAAACTTCGAGATTCATGTGCCTGAATATCTTACTCGATAAATGGTTGAAGGAGAACAAATCCATGAGGAGTGTGGGTTATAAATGCACCAAAGCATCAAGACTTCTTGCTGTAGCAAGGGAGCTGGAGGATCAGATGTGGGTTTTGCTTGACCCCAAGGCCTTAGTACTCAAGAGTAATGATGCTGAGAAGCTAGAAAGGAAGGTGTATCCCGATATTGAAGATTAAGTTATAGCACAGCCCAAGTTGAAGCCCAGACTTTAAAAGCAATTGGACAAGGCAAAGAAGGCTCTCAACCTCCCCGATAGGACTGCTGGCAATAAGTGCAAACCAACTACCACCTACTATGTCAAACTCTACTCTAAGGAACTCTGGGTATACGATTGCAGCTGCAGAATCCACAAGCTTCATTTTTGAGAACAAGTTGCCTGAGTCCTGAGTACTAGATATGCAAAATCTCCTAAACCCCCACTTGAAAAATAATCAAAACATAAAAATTCATTTACCCTAATCCATTCACTAATCACTGCTTCTTATTACTTAAGCATTCTATCATAATACACTTCATTCTATACTGCTTTACTTTAGTCAAAAGCGATTGTTTACATTCCTATATTTATCTTAGCTTCCTTATATTAATATTGCCATTAATAATTAAACCTTTGTCTGGAAATGTTCCATTGGCATTTAAATCTGCAATTGCAATTCTCTTGAGTATATTCAAGCTGTCTAAACTAAATGACACATGTAATAACAGTCGCCAGCTACCAAACTCAACTGGTTAGCTGCTCCATTATAAAATTGTCACAGTTGCAATTCCATTTGACGCCGCTCCTTTAAAACCCCAGAGCGGTATTGTAATTGTAATTAATTTTTCAATTTAACAAGCACACATTGAAATCGCTAAAATGAAGTCCTACTGCCCCAAAAAATTAGAGAAAGAAAATCAGCAAGTAATGTCCCTTCTTCCCCAATGAATGCAAAGTTCCTACTATATTTAATGCTACTTCTACTTACTATGATCACATTTAAAGGGACCACTTAACTAATTGGAAAGAGTTTAAAATGAAGCATAAGACGCACTCTTGTGACGAATGCGGCCATAAGGCAGTATCTTAGGACAGCTTGAGAAAGCACAAGTGTTCGCAGTAATTGGTACTCCCAAAGACCAAAGCTATTGCCAAAGCTGAGGTACAAAAGGTCTCTAATTCTAAACCCCATGTTAATAGGCGATCTCAAGCTAAAGGTAATACCTGATTCTTTTCATTGATTGTTTAGATGCCAAAATGATTGATAATGTCGAAAATGTTGAGGAGGAAGAGGAAAAGGAAGTACAAATCGCACCCACAATCCCTGTATAGGAATTCCACGAACAGGATCAAATCGACATGGATGAAACTATTACCGAAGAATCTCAAGAGGAGCTACCCCCAGGTAAGCAAGAAATCATGAGTGATGTTGACGTTGTGGAACATTCACCAAAGTAGATGATCAAATCAAGTGCATTAATCCCAGATCAATCTATCGATGATGACCCAATGATGGGAAACCCCTTACCTTCACACCAAAGTCATCCATTGCTCATTAATACTAACCTGGAAGAGTTCCGCCCAATTTAATACGAGATACCAAGATAATTATCTCCTGCAGAGGTTAGTCAGCAATTACAAAGCAAAATTTCCAGTCAAAATGTGTTTCAGCCAGTTTGCATAAAGCCAAAGTTTCAGAGCAAGTTGGACTTTTTCACTGGAATTATTCCAGGAGTTTCTGATATCTTCAAACCCAATCCTGCAATGGCTTTATTTACTGCACTTTCGCCACAAGCATCCATGACTAGCAACGTATTGAACATCAATCACTCTCAGGATGTTGTGCCATAAATGGATGTTTATTCGTCTGGATCTCTTTTCAACCAGCCACTGCTTTTCCAAAAATAACCTGCAATTCCGCAATCAGAATAAACTTACAGCTTGAATTCGCAATTTTTCACAGAATCACTTAAGCGTCTTGTGATTACCGAAACCCCGTCTGTTGCCCACCTTGAATAAACTAATAGAAGTCCAACAAATCGTTCAATAGAGTCTACTCATAGGAGGAGTAGTCAGTGGCAGGAGATAGAATCAATGAGATCGATTCCTCAGTTAAAGAAAAGGATTTGAAAGAAGCCCTCAATAGCATGCTGTTGAATATCAAGAAGGACTCAGTCTACTAATGGGGGAATATCCATTAAGTCAAGCCTAAAGACTAATAGAACTAGCTAAAACACATGCATGTCACCAGAGCCCACTACAATCTTGAGTTGGGAGTACAGTTAAGACAGAGCAAAGCACAAATTGGTTATGGGGAAATCACTCAAGGCGGCGTTGAGAAAGTTATGTCCTCATTCTACAAGTTGGGGTTCTCAAAAGATTCGATATTTCTGGATTTGGGCTCAGGTTTTGGGCAGGTTAATTTTCAGGTGGCACTCTTGCATTAGTGCAGAAGTGTTGGCATTGAAATCGTTTCAAATAGAGTTGATTTTTGTGTCGAAAAGCTGAGGAGTTATAAAATCGAGTATAGTAACTTCAAGCATATAGTAAATGCTCTGGATCAAATCGAATTCTATTGTTATGATATTGAAACAATGCAATCCCTGATAACGCCAACTTAAATGAAATTAACTCACGTTTACGTGTTTGATACAGTCATGAGTATGAGCACCAGACAAAGCATTGGGAAACTCATCAATCAATACCCTTGGGTAGAAGCTCTGGCTTGGACTTAAACATCGAAAACGACTTTAGTAAACTCGGTCTCCAGAATTTCGAGTTCTTTCAAAAACATCGATCAGTAGGCATGCAAGATGGTAAGGGGAGCTTTAACTTCTACGTGTATAGCAAAGTAAAGGCTCAATTGAGGACAACTGGTTCAATGCACGATGAAGAGAGGAGAAAAAGCTGTATAATAGTTATCAATCGTCAGAATCAGTATAATTATTAAAAACCCCAATATTAAAAATCGATGGAACAATTCCAGGCCAAGATAAATTATTGGGCATCAGTTGAATGAATTAAGCCAAATCTCAGACACTTCCGATGATTATGACCTTGAAATGACAAGAACTGTCAATTTAATAGAACTGGGGACCAATCTATTGTAATAGGGGAGAAGCAAAATAATTTGCAGCGTTGCATTGATCATTTCTAGAATTTAGCAAACGATTAGAATAAGTATAACCAAGGACTTGAGTATGCTCTTTCATAGCTAAATCCCCAACATAAGTGTATCAAAAAGTCGATGGTGTAATAATACAAAATCAAGCATTGAGATAAGCATTGATAATATAGACATAGCGCTGATAAGCAAGTAAAGCTTAGTCAAGCTTACTAAAGAGCAGGTGGATTTATTGCAGCGCACTATTGACAATTACAACTTTTCATTGAAAAGAGAAGGCCTTATCAAATAATTGTTGGGTTAAATAACACAGTTGCACCATCAAGAAATCGAGATGAACAGAGAGCTGGGGGAAGACTTGAATGTTGCATATAAGGAAATTGACGAATTGACAAAGTGGGAATTGGAGAAGAAGTACTTGAAAGTAGAATCTCTAATTGGCTCTGGTTCTTATGGCAGAGTTTACAAGTGCCAGTGTCTCCCTGGAAATGTTCTATTCAAGCCTTAAAAGGATACTATCCATGTTGCAGTGAAGGTGCCAGTTATTAGCCAAACCAACCCGAACAATGAACTTAACTAACTTTAGAGATTAAACAGGACTAAAGACCCTTCGTAAAGATTCGTGGTGAGGCTGCTCGACGAAGTGACCTTCTTGAATGATTACGTTGCTCTCGTGCTCGAGTATTATCCAAATGAACTCCGCAAAGTAATGAAGGATGGGCTGAACCCAGCAAGTGGCTTTTATAAGCTATGGTATAATAAAAGCAGTGGCATTCGCTCATAAAATGAATATTGCTCACCTCGACATCAAGCCTGAAAACATTCTCATGGATGACCGATGGGTACCTAAGCTATGCGACTGGGGAATGGCGAACACCAATGGCGAGGGAACTTATGGGTATCAAGCACCTGAGATATAGTAAGTTGATATAACTGTTGGAGCCAATGCGAGAAAGCTGGACTCATGGGCTCTCTGAATCACTCTATATCAGGTGGCATCGAAGGGTCGCTTGCCTGCATCAAAGGACCAATTGATTGACATGATGAAACACTGCTAAGAAATAAGTCTGAGTGATGATATTGAGAACCCACAGACCGAGCTCCTCAAGATCGTTAAGCAGTTGCTATGCTTTAATCCCAAAGATCGCATCCTTCCCCAAGATGCTTTGATGTCTTCAATGTTTAGAAAATGCCATAGCAGTTTAAACAGAACTTGGACGTATCACTCTTGTATTGACTTTGCGTTAAATATCACTACCTGTACTATAGTAAATAAAATAATCGACTACTATCACACTTTGCTATATATTACATCGTAATTTTGTTTGTAAATGAATGCAAGATTTTAATAATTTGATAAGATTTTAATTTACCAATTCATTACATATTACAACTTCCAAATTACATTCAGGGGTTTTGCATGAATGGGATTTGAAAGGAGTAATCACTGAACAAATTAAGTGGTGTTGGGGAATAAAGTAAAAAGATAA
>ARYC01019586.1:0-12200 GCA_000711775.1 Oxytricha trifallax
TTAAAACCCCAGAGCGGCATTGTAATTGTAATTAATTTTTCATTTTAACTTGCACACATTGAAATCGCTAAAATGAAGTCTACTGCCCCAAAAAATTAGAGAAAGAAAATCAGCAAGTAATGTCCCTTCTTCCCCAATGAATGCAAAGTTCCTACTATATTTAATGCTACTTCTAATTACTATGATCACATTTAAAGGGACCACCAAACTAATTGGAAAGAGTTTAAAATGAAGCATAAGACGCACTCTTGTGACGAATGCGGCCATAAGGCAGTATCTTAGGACAGCTTGAGAAAGCACAAATGTCCGCAGTAATTGGTACTCCCAAAGACCAAAGCTATTGCCATAGCTAAGGAACAAAAGGTCTCTAATTCTAAACCCCATGTTACTAAGCGATCTCAAGCTAAAGGTAATACCTGATTCTTTTCATTGATTGTTTAGATGCAAAATGATTGATAATGTCGAAAATGTTGAGGAGGAAGAGGAAAAGGAAGTACAAATCGCACCCACAACCCCTGTATAGGAATTCCACGAACAGGATCAAATCGACATGGATGAAACTATTACCGATGAATCTCAAAAGGAGCTACCCCCAGGTAAGCAAGAAATCATGAGTGATGTTGACGTTGTGGAACATTCACCAAGGGAGATGATCAAATCAAGCGCATTAATCCCAGATCAATCTATCGATGATGACCCAATGATGGAAAACCCCTTACCTTCACACCAAAGTCATCGATTGCTCATTAATACTAACCTGGAAGAATTCCGTCTAATATAATACGAGAAGCCCAGATAATTATCTCCTGCAGAGGTTAGTCAGCAATTACAAAGCAAAATTTCCAGTCAAAATGTGTTTCAGCCAGTTTGCATAAAGCCAAAGTTTCAGAGCAAGTTGGACTTTTTCACTGGAATTAATTCAGGAGTTTCTGATCTCTTCAAACCCAATCCTGCAATCGCTTTATTTACTGCACTTTCGCCACAAGCATCCATGACTAGCAACGTATTGAACATCAATCACTCTCAGGATGTTGTGCCATAAATGGATGTTTATTCTTCTGGATCTCTTTTCAACCAGCCACTGCTTTTCCAAAAATAACCTGCAATTCCGCAATCAGAATAAAATTACAGCTTGAATTCGCAATTTTTCACAGAATCACTTAAGCGTCTTGTGATTACCGAAACCCCGTCTGTTGCCCACCTTGAATAAAACTAAAAGAAGTCCAACAAATCGTTCAATAGAGTCTACTCATAGGAGGAGTAGTCAGTGGCAGGAGATAGAATCAATGAGATCGATTCCTCAGTTAAAGAAAAGGATTTGAAAGAAGCTCTCAATAGCATGCTGTTGAATATCAAGAAGGACTCAGCCTACTAATGGGGGAATATCCATTAAGTCAAGCCTAAAGACTTATAGAACTAGCTAAAACACATGCATGTCACCAGAGCCCACTACAATCTTGAGTTGGGAGTACAGTTAAGACAGAGCAAAGCACAAATTGGTTATGGGGAAATCACTCAAGGCGGCGTTGAGAAAGTTATGTCCTCATTCTACAAGTGGGTTCTCAAAAGATTCGATATTTCTGGATTTGGGCTCAGGTTTTGGGCAGGTTAATTTTCAGGTGGCACTCTTGCATTAGTGCAGAAGTGTTGGCATTGAAATCGTTTCAAATAGAGTTGATTTTTGTATAGAAAAGCTGAGGAGTTATAAAATCGCGTATAGTAACTTCAAGCATATAGTAAATGCTCTGGATCAAATCGAATTCTATTGTTATGATATTGAAACAATGCAATCCCTGATAACGCCAACTTAAATGAAATTAACTCACGTTTACGGGTTTGATACAGTCATGAGTATGAGCACCAGACAAAGCATTGGGAAACTCATCAATCAATACCCTTGGGTAGAAGCTCTGGCTTGACTTAAACATCGAAAACGACTTTAGTAAACTCGGTCTCCAGAATTTCGAGTTCTTTCAAAACATCGATCAGTAGGCATGCAAGATGGTAAGGGGAGCTTTAACTTCTACGTGTATAGCAAAGTAAAGGCTCAATTGAGGACAACTGGTTCAATGCACGATGAAGAGGAGGAAAAAAAGCTGTATAATAGTTATCAATCGTCATAATCAGTTATAATTATTAAAAACCCCAATATAAAAAATCGATGGAACAATTCCAGGCCAAGATAAATTATTGGGCATCAGTTGAATGAATTAAGCCAAATCTCAGACACTTCCGATGATTATGACCTTGAAAATGACAAGAACTGTCAATTTAATAGAACTGGGGACCAATCTATTGCAAAAGGGGAGAAGCAAAATAATTTGCAGCGTTGCATTGATCATTTCTAGAATTTAGCAAACGATTAGAATAAGTATAACCAAGGACTTGAGTATGCTCTTTCATAGCTAAATCCCCAACATAAGTGTATCAAAAAGTCGATGGTGTAATAATACAAAATCAAGCATGAGATAAGCATTGATAATATAGACATAGCACTGATAAGCAAGTAAAGCTTAGTCAAGCTTACTAAAGAGCAGGTGGATTTATTGCAGCGCACTATTGACAATTACAACTTTTCATTGAAAAGAGAAGGCCTTATCAAATAATTATTGGGTTAAATAACACATGCACCATCAAGAAATCGAGATGAACAGAGAGCTGGGGGAAGACTTGAATGTTGCATATAAGGAAATTGACGAATTGACAAAGTGGGAATTGGAGAAGAAGTACTTGAAAGTAGAATCTTTAATTGGCTCTGGTTCTTATGGCAGAGTTTACAAGTGCCAGTGTCTCCCTGGAAATGTTCTATTCAAGCCTTAAAAGGATACTATCCATGTTGCAGTGAAGGTGCCAGTTATTAGCCAAACCAACCCGAACAATGAACTTAACTAACTTTAGAGATTAAACAGGACTAAAGACCCCTCATAAAGATTCGTGGTGAGGCTGCTCGACGAAGTGACCTTCTTGAATGATTACGTTGCTCTCGTGCTCGAGTATTATCCAAATGAACTTCGCAAAGTAATGAAGGATGGGCTGAACCCCAGGCAAGTGGCTTTTATAAGCTATGGTATAATAAAAGCAGTGGCATTCGCTCATAAAATGAATATTGCTCACCTCGACACAAGCCTGAAAACATTCTCATGGATGACCGATAGGTAATAAGCTATGCGACTGGGGAATGGCGAACACCAATGGCGAGGGAACTTATGGGTATAAAGCACCTGAGATATAGTAAGTTGATATAACTGTTGCAGCCAATGCGAGAAGCTGAACTCATGGGCTCTTGGAATCACTCTATACCAGGTGGCATCGAAGGGTCGCTTGCCTGCATCAAAGGACCAATTGATTGACATGACGAAACACTGCTAAGAAATAAGTCTGAGTGATGATATTGAGAACCCCCAGACCGAGCTCCTCAAGATCGTTAAGCAGTTGCTATGCTTTAACCCAAAGATCGTATCCTTCCCCAAGATGCTTTGATATCTTCAATGTTTTAGAAAATGCCATAGCAGTTTAAACAGAACTTGGACGTATCACTCTTGCATTGACTCTGCGTTAAATATCACTACCTGTACTATAGTAAATAAAATAATAGACTACTATCACACTCTGCTATATATAACATCGTAATTTTGTTTGTAAATGAATACAAGATTTTAATAATTTGATAAGATTTTAATTTACCAATTCATTACATATTACAACTTCCAAATTACATTCAGGGGTTTTGCATGAATGGGATTTGAAAGGAGTAATCACTGAACAAATTAAGTGGTGTTGGGGAATAAAGTAAAAAGATAATGGTGAATTAGTGAATTGGGGTAATTGGGGTGAATTAGGGAAAGCATATAGGGTACTGGAGAGAATTTGGTGAGGGAGAATTAGTTTTAAGGGAAGTTGCTTTGTTTGATTAAAATGGCCCTTTAAATATGGGCGTTGTCAATCATGGTAGTCACTGTTGTTGCTGCTGATAACCTTGGGGTTGGGTTCTAGTGTTATTCAGCAACGAGCTGCTAAATGAGGCTTGTGTGCGATTGATGAACATCATTTCATTTGCCTGGGTAGGGTTATCGTTGGTATTCAGTTATCTGCGCTTCGCTTTGACCATTTCTCGAGGGGACAACTCATCTGCTCGCGACGTGAATGCTTACAGGGGGAACTTCGGGGTCTTCGCCTGCAGCGTCTATCTCTCAGGGCGCTTGCGCTTCTTGGTGCCATTGTTGAGGAGATTCACGGCCCTGCCGCGGTTGCTCACGTTGGAGGTGACTGCGTTCTCCAGTACATCGAACATCTGCGCAGTCAACTGGATGAACTGCTTCTTGCCCAGAGCCTTCTGCGACTTCCTGTGTTCCAAGCTGGCCTTGATGTTCTAGGGGAAGAAGTCAGGCTTCACGGTGTTGATGATCTATATCAGGGGTTGGTGATAAGTTAAGGGATTAGTTAATCCCCGGGTGGTTTAGATTGACTAAGTTTGTTTAGTATTACTACCAATATATCCCAAAGCTATCAATATCCACTTACGTTGTAAAGGAACTGCCTGTTCACTGAATGCTTGCCCTTGATCTCAGGCAGGTACTGGGTGATCTCACTGTCCTTCAACACGTCCTCAAGCAGGTTCACCACGGACAGCTCGTTGAGCTTGGGCACATGGATGATTCGCACGTCCTGGTTGCGCAGCACCTATTACAAAGCCAGATTAATCTCAAACGATTTGAATCATGAACCAAGCCACGTACCTTCTTCCTTCCCAAGAAGATGCCCTGGATGTACTCGAGCGTGCACTCCTGATAGGGTGGCAGGTAGAACTGGCCTAAACAACGATGATTTCAGCGAATCTTACCCTGAGTGAGCAGGATCGAGTAGATGTCCTGCTTGGACTTGCCCAGTCTGGCAAGGTCTTGCGAAGGCACGGAGTGCACCACCTGGTTGTTGATCGTCTCAGTATTGATAATGGTCAGTCGAGTGAGGCGCTAGAGCTCCCCAGCATCATCTTCATCGCCCTCCTCCTTATCATAAGAGAACTTGAACTCCTCCTCCTGATATGGCACGAAGCTGGACACGTCGCCACCTGATCTCTACACATTGGCTTTCTTCTTCGAAGGATCAGTCCTGGCCTAAGCTCGACTGGCGTGTTGAGTGTTCGACACAAGATACTTATCGACCTGGGTGGCGTTCCTCATCTGCTGGATGGCGGCCTGGTGGAACTCTGCAGAATCCTCATTGCCAATCATGTTCGGGGAGTGGCCGCCATGGTCGTAGGTCTGCTCTCGACTCTCCTCCTCGACGGGCTTCATTTGAGCATCAGTGCCCTGCCCTGCAAAGTTGGCTCTTGCGCCAGAGATCTAAATGCATGATGTTGAATATCAGAATAGATATAGTGGCATGATAAGCCCACGTGATAGAGGAGTGCTGACAATGAAGGGAGGAAGGGGTGATATGTATAGTAGAATACACCCAATTCAAGGTTGAAGTAAAGAATGGGAATTCATATGACCAATGCTTGATTAATTAGAATAGAGCTGAGCTTACCTTGCCTCGCACCACGCCGAGATCCTTGATGGGGAAGCCATTCATAACCCCGCTGCCGAAGCTGCTATGGAAATGAGCCTGCGTTGGGTTGTTGCTGACCACCACCCATCCCTGGCTGCGCCAGGGAGTGGGGGTGGGGGGCGTCCCTGATTTCTCCGTCTTCGATATCGCCAGCCTTGTCAGCTACCTGCTGTTACTTGGAATCGCTGTTCACTCTTATTATTGATAAAATAGATAAAAATAGGAAATAGTAGAAATTAATCAAAACTTAATAAAATTATACCAATTTAAACCAATTTACATTTCGATTCTATTCGAACACATATAGCTCAATGATGAAGAATTCCACAAATTTCAACCTGAAGCTCGATTTAAAGCACCAACTTCAAATTTATCAACTGATTCACTAGTTTAGTTCCCAATAGTCATTTTAACTGACCAACTTTGAAAATGATTGGCAATCATTGAAATCTGTGACCAAAATCTAGTGATTGAGAGTGGAATCACCAAAAATGGTCAATAAATCGTTGCTTGATGAGTGTAAGATGAAATTCAGGACCCGATCGTATTCTCCATGTTTTAAAACCCCCAGCTCAGCAACTTTCAAGTCCTGCTCGACTGTTTCAGCACCAAATTCGACACCTTTAGTGGAGGAGGAGACAAAATGACCATTTGAATGAGCGAAAATGAGAGAGGTTTTTGGATTTTGGGTTTGATTAGTTAAAATTAAAACTTAAAAGTGAGATATGTAATAAGGGGCTTTTAATCAATAAATGAGGATTAAAATGCTGTTTCAGTATGTATTGGTGTCTTCTATAGCCCCTGCACTTCAACTCATCGCATTTCAGACCAACCTCACACAAAGCCATGCTTGATGGTGCTGCACCACTGCTTCACAATGAAAGCCCAGAGCTTGTTGACGTCTGTCTTGGTCATGGCCTTCAAAATCTGCGGAGCCGCTTCACCAGGTGGATCCTATGAAAAGTTAGGTATAGTATGCTTACTTGCTGTCAGCTTGCTCCTAACGGAGGTGCCTCTTAATGTATGAGAACAACTACTCGATGGGATTAAGCCAGGGTGAGTACTCTGCATTGAAAAGGACAGTCACCTTGAACTTCCTAGCAGTCTCCAGCACCTCTGAATACTTGTGAATGACTGCGTTGTCCATGAGCAGCACGAACTTCTTCTGGGCGAGATCCTTGTCTGTGCGCAGCTGGCGCAGGGTGTGATAGAGGAAGTTCTAAAACAGCACAGCATCGAAGGCCCCCTCAATGATTTGGCTAGAGATCAGCTGGTCCTTGGTGATAGCTGCCACAAAGCTCATCGAAAATTGCTATCTCTTAGTGGATTCCTTGGTGATTGAGAGATTTCGAGCCAAGACCCCGTAAGACCCCAACCGCTGGATGACTTGCTGCTTCGTGATTGCGATCGGAGTATAGGTGAATGAGGGTAAGGCCTCAACTGCATCGACTACAGCTTGAGATGCTTGATTACTATCCTTAATGGACTTAGGGAACTTAGAATCATCTATAGAAGTGTCAATATCCAAAGAATTCGATTACTTTCCTGTCGATTCTCTGTGATTTAGCTGCTACTTTGAGGCCTGCTGGACAGCTGCAAGCGTCGGGGAGTGATACATGCCATATTTTCATTGCCATTCGCGCTCAATACCTCACTGCCCTTGCGTTGAGTTGATTATAGTCTGAGACTGGCCAGGTTCTGGACCAATGGAGTGAGAAAAGAAGCAGATTTGAGAGGGGTTTATGGTTAGCTGCTTGATTTCTTGGAAGAGCTCTATATTCTGATCGCGCCGAAGCGCTTCTGCAGGGATGTCTATTGAGCACTGCCTCTGGGACTTCTAGGATAGGTGACAGCTGAGTATACTTGTATTTATCGCTGCATTTGACAGGAGTGACAGCGATGCTTTACTCCTTAACATCAAAGATATGCTCTCTCTAGGCGGAAGATTTCCTCCGTAACTTTCTAAAGATCGATTTCGAGTTTGGCCTTAAAACTTTTTATGGAACAATTCCAGATCCAGCCACTATTCGTGCAGTATTGCCAATTTAGTCTTCTTAACCTACTATAGAACCCTTACCATCAGATTTGACATCCCTCGAGCTGCTGATGACGCTGTATTCAAATAGTTAAGCAATAGCAGCAATACTTACCTAGAGGTTCACAGAATTGCTTGGGGTCTCAGAATTTCAGCTTTCAGGCCACTTTCATCTTGAATTGAAACCTGGTCTTTAAAAATGGGGTGTTCGGGGTCTTCATTTTATCATACTTTCTGGCCCCATTGATTATAGATGTGTTCGATTCGATGTTAGAGTAGCCAACAGCATCTCGCCATACTGGATGACATCGTCGGTGACGAGAACCTCAGTCTTACCAACAGCAGGGGCCAGAGAGGATTCAAATAATTGATTTTCCTTGTGAAGGGCAGCTGAATTGAAACTCCACTGCTTTGTAGGCATGTAATCGCTCCTGAAGTTGGATTCATCCACTGATATGATCACTGCGTCCTCCAAGAATAGCTGCGCGAGCAGTCTGACACCCAAAGCCTCTTCTCGTTGAAGGATGGGTCTCTATACTTCGCATTGGCGTTCTGGGCTTTGCCAAATCGTAAATGGAAACTTTCCTGGAGTACTTTTAATAGCGTAGCAACGCTGGGCACTGTTAGGTTCTTATATTCTTAGTCCTTACTCTGCAATTCAAGCAAGCTATGATGCAGGCGCCAGCCAGTGATCTTGTAGATGCCTCGCTGTTCAAGTATAGTAGCAATCACCTTCAGCAACAGCGGGCTGCTCCGCATATTCTTCCTCCCATTCTTGAGCTTTTGTTTTGGATTCAGCACCCTGTGCTCCACCTCATACTTGAACTTCTCGATTGCTTTGTATACAAATCGTCGATACACACCCATCTCAAGTGCTATATCCTTGGGTTTCATGCCCTCCACCTTGTATTGTTAAACCACTTAGATTTTCTTTAGCGCCAGCTTCGCATCTCGGCGTTTCAGGTAAGGATTCTTGGAGGATCCATTCATTGGTTAATGGTTTGAGTAATCACGATTTGATAAATCAAAAACCCCACCCTGCTCTTTCATGAAGTCTTGCAGGCCCTACCACAGCTCATCGCTCTACTTGATCTGCAGGTTCTTATGCAGTACATTAGAGTTTCTCTACCCTGTATACTGTTATGGCTTTCTAATCATACGAAGGTACTGCTCAAGGCCATAAAAAAGCTAGTCATCAGTTGCCAAACTTGAAATATCGACTAACGATGATACTGCTCACTAAACATTCTCCAATGGCAGTCGTATAATTTGTCCACCCAGAATGCCCATCGTTGATGGCGGCACCTACCCATTGTTAAGGAGAGTACCTGAGGTGTAAGTGAGCTTCACTGGTTTAGGAATTGAGGGGAAGTTGGTGCCCAGCACGACCGATGTCCACTTGAGTATAGTCTTCTACTATGGCTTCAGCGCGCTCTGCTTGATTTCCTCTAACTCTTGATTGCAGAGAAACCCAAAGTTCAGAATCGACTGCGATGAAAAGGAATTGTATTAATGTTCGCTACCAATCGATGATGTATTGAATGAATGTAACATTCCAATAACTAAGTGCTGTTCCTTGTGAGGGGTTTATATATATTACAGTCTTTTAAAGTTTAATAGTTAATACTAATAACTCAAATAACACTAAAAAATCAAACCAATGAAAATCATTCTGAGATTTTGAACTATGATTTAAGTCCGATCTTTCAGAATTTTATAATTAATTTAATGATTTTCGAAGATTTCCTGCTTCCCACAGGAACTTTTAACTTCTCCAACACCGATTTCGATAAACTCAGGCACATCTCTTCAGCTATGTAAGGGGATCGTGCCATCAGATTGATGCTGCAACATGCCAAAGTGACTGTGGAGTGCAAGAACTCCAAGCAAAACCTTCTTCAACTGTTCCTTGCTCGAATTCCTCGCATCAGGAAATCCATTCAACATCGCCTTGCTCATGAAGAAGCTGATCCAGTGCAAAGGAATGAACCCTATCCTGACCGAGTACGTTTGCAAGCCAGTAACTTTGTCTCATAGATCATGAGTCAGGTTAGCATTAACACTGCCACCCAGTCTACGTTCACTCTCGCCGAGGCAGAATAATTCCGCAAGGACATGGATGATTTGATTTAATCTAAAAACACCACATTCAGATCCAGAAAGGTTAAATTCAAAGCCAGACCAACTATACCATCAGTGGTAGTTCATTTTAAGTTAATTACCCTATGCCCGCAGACTACCAATAAAGGAAGTTCACCAAGCCTACGACCAACTAAAATGTCATTAGACTCCTCAAGATTTCAGGACTCGAGATAAAAAATGATGTTGATCTTCTGAATGCTTTCAAAGCCAAGTACAACGATCCCGCAGAACAAGATTTTGTCAAGGAAATCGAGGCTTTGGCAGATGAAGCTGTGCCATAAGAAGCTGAGAGACTGAAGAAGACCTCAAGGGGACAAAGTGCAAACCCATCACCTACCAACCCTCTACCTAAACCAGCAGCAAGCAGCCTAAACTCTTAGAAAAGTCGCACCCAAGTCAATCATTATGTTGAAGATGATGATGATGAGGATGATGATGATCAACAATCCCCCAAACAGATGAAGTAACGCGTGACCACTCCTTACAACCTGAGAAACATCCCCTCAGTGAAGAAGACCACCTTCGAAAGCGATTCCAAGAGCAAGTTTGCCAAATAAAGAGACTGCTATTCCCCAGAGCCCTCAAGAAACAGACTTCAAAGCCAGAGAGAGCCCAGCTAAAAACAACCCTACAGTGTGAGAAAGAGCAGCAATTTGAACAACTCTGACCATTCAGAGGAAAGGGAGACTCGATACGACAGACATCGCCAAAGCCAGACCAGGAAATCAGCTTATGGAAGCCAATTCAGCTGCGCTATGAGAGTTTCTAACTACGAACGACCTGCATGTGGTGTTACTGAAAGCATGATGAACATGAACAAAAGCGTTCCCCCAATCCTAATGATAATTTCAATTGGGAATTGATTGAGGCAAAGCTAAAAGAGGAATATGAGACTATTCTCAAACACGCGGAAGACCTGAAAACCTCTCAATACTTTATAGAGGTGATTTAACTTATCACCCAGTTCGAAAAGAAATACGCGAAGAGTGATTGCTTCGGTGAGTTCCCTCTTCTGGAAATGCTTTAGAATTCCCAAAAAATGAACTCTGGAACCTGTGCTGTTAACTTCTTCTTTGCAAACAAAAAAGTGGTCGAATATCAACTTGAGATGAAAAGAAAATCTTGCTTCGTTGAAAAAGACCGAGAGGTCCAGCTAATTACTCAAACAACATACAAGAGAATGCTTGGTAAGAGAACTGAGTAAGTAGACCTTTCAGACGTGATAAAAGAAAATGAAAAGCAGAGATTAAAGAGACAGAAAACCTCTCTCAATTCACTCAACTAAAATAATATTGGTGGTGGTGATCCCGATGACGGATAAGAAGACCAGTAAATGCTTAATGTCAATGCCAATCAAAGCAGCTTTGAGCAACACAGATACCCATTAAGTTCTCGCAAGAAATACCACCAGAAGACTCTAAGCTAAAATGTTGAGTAAGCATCTCAAAGCTAAGTCAAGGACAAGCTTGACATGATCCCCAGCCATTTCTTATTCACTCGCTGTTGGTATGTCAAGGAGAGATTTGAAGAGTTACTGCCCTCAGAATATTTCCAATACCCATTCATGATTCAGAAAGCTAATGAATGCTTTGAGTACATACAGGATAATTTCGAGTCTTCTTGGTACAATTACACTGGTTCTCCCTTCTTTAACGCTTCTGTTTACAGACTAATGTTTACTCCTCATCGATTCATCCATTAACCAAACAGTATCAAGGATTACCAGTACAGGGACAAGCATGCATTCAATCCCAATGTAAACTTCTGCAGCAAAGTGCTCAATTGCCAACACTCGACTCCTTACCTTGACTAACTCATGCAACTTGTGAACCTCTTGAGCGATGGCCTGGTTTATATCGAAAGGAGATCATTCTGTATGCTACTATGTGCACTCTTCAAAGACCCCTAGGCTATTGTGAACCCCCTCTTCTTGAACCCCATGAAGTTTCCTCTCTTGCATGCTCTCGACTGGCTTGTCTTAGATGAGTTCTCTAGAACATATGTATTCAAAAGGCTCGGTACAATAGATTACAATAAGGCAAGTTTCTATGAGCTTGGCAGCTTCGGCCAATAGTTTTCTGATAACGAAAAGCTTTTCTCTGATTATCTAGACGACAGGAACTCTATCATTGTAGAGCTGATCTTCCATCAACGTGGTCGAGACATTCCTCAGTCAATATTCGGGGTCATCCGCAAGAATGCTGATAAGTCATTGACGATCAAATCTTCGTACAGTAAAAAGACTGTGTTGATCCCCAAAAGTATCGATTCGAAGAATAATGAATTGAAAGAAGCTTGCCAGGTGTTTATACATGATTTTACTGAAGATCCCGCGTTCTCTACAGGTATGAAGCAGGTATTCGAAGTGCGATTCTATGGGTGCAAGCTAAGATATGAAATGGAGAAGACTATTCTATTCTAATACGACGATTTCCAATACAGTGCTCGTTAATTCTTCGTGCGTTTCTTTTCT
>ARYC01019587.1:0-13421 GCA_000711775.1 Oxytricha trifallax
CTGTGTTCCAAGCTGGCCTTGATGTTCTGGGGGAAGAAGTCGGGCTTCACGGTGTTGATGATCTATATCAGGGGTTGGTGATAAGTAAAGGGATTAGTTAATCCCCGGGTGGTTTAGATTGACTAAGTTTGTTTAGTATTACTACCAATATAACCCAAAGCTATCAATATCCACTTACGTTGTAAAGGAACTGCCTGTTCACTGAATGCTTGCCCTTGATCTCAGGCAGGTACTGGGTGATCTCACTGTCCTTCAACACGTCCTCAAGCAGGTTCACCACGGACAGCTCGTTGAGCTTGGGCACATGGATGATTCGCACGTCCTGGTTGCGCAGCACCTATTACAAAGCCAGATTAATCTCAAACGATTTGAATCATGAACCAAGCCACGTACCTTCTTCCTTCCCACGAAGATGCCCTGGATGTACTCGAGCGTGCACTCCTGATAGGGTGGCAGGTAGAACTAGCCTAAACAACGATGATTTCAGCGAATCTTACCCTGAGTGAGCAGGATCGAGTAGATGTCCTGCTTGGACTTGCCCAGTCTGGCCAGGTCTTGCGAAGGCACGGAGTGCACCACCTGGTTGTTGATCGTCTCAGTATTGATAATGTCAGTCGAGTGGGGCGCTAGAGCTCCCCAGCATCATCTTCATCGCCCTCCTCCTTATCATAAGAGAACTTGAACTCCTCCTCCTGATATGGCACGAAGCTGGACACGTCGCCACCTGATCTTAACACATTGGCTTTCTTCTTCGAAGGATCAGTCCTGGCCTAAGCTCGACTGGCGTGTTGGGTGTTCGAGACAAGATACTTATCGACCTGGGTGGCGTTCCTCATCTGATGGATGGCAGCCTGGTGGAACTCTGCAGAATCCTCATTGCCAATCATGTTCGGGGAGTGGCCGCCATGGTCGTAGGTCTGCTCTCGACTCTCCTCCTCGACGGGCTTCATTTGAGCATCAGTGCCCTGCCCTGCAAAGTTGGCCCTTGCGCCAGAGATCTAAATGCATGATGTTGAACATCAGAATAGATATAGTGGCATAATAAACCCACATGATAGAGGAGTGCTGACAATGAACGGAGGAAGGGGTGATATGTATAGTAGAATACACCCAATTCAGGTTGAAGGAAAGAATGGGAATTCATATGACCAATGCTTGATTAATTAGAATAGAGCTGAGCTTACCTTGCCTCGCACCACGCCGAGATCCTTGATGGGGAAGCCATTCATAACCCCCCTGCCGAAGCTGCTATGGAAGAATGAGCCTGCGTTGCGTTGCTACTGACCACCCCCATCCCTAGCGCGCCAGGGAGTGGGGATGGGGGCGTCCCTGATTTATCAGTCTTCGATATCGCCAGCCTAGTCAGCTACCTGCTGTTACTTGGAATCGCTGTTCATTCTTATTATTGCTAAAATAGATAAAAATAGGAAATTGTAGAAATTAATCAAAATTCAATTTAATTATATTAATTTTAACCAACTTTAGATTTCGTTTGTATTCTAACACTTATATCAAGTAGTCGTTGATATGATCAAATCTCCACCATTTAAGCTGATTTTAAAGCAGGATTCTCGAATTTATACACTAATTCACTAGTTTAGTTCCCAATAGTCATTTTTACTGTCCAACTTTTAAAATGATTGGCAATCATTGACATCTTTGACAAAATTCTCATGATTGAGAGTGGAATCACCATAAATGGTCAATAACTCGTTGCTTGATGAGTGTTAGGTAAAATTTAGGACCCTATCGTATTCTCCATGTTTTAAAACCCCCAGCTCAGCAACTTTCAAGTCCTGCTCGACTGTTTGAGCACCAAATTCGACACCTTTAGTGGAGGAAGAGCCAAAATTGTAATTTTTATGAGCGAAAATGAGAGAGGTTTTGGATTTTTGGTTTGATTAGTTAAAATTAAAACTTAAAAGTGTGATATGTAATAAGGGGGCTTTTAATCAATAAATTTGAGGATTAAAATGCTGTTTCAGTATGTATTGGTGTCTTCTATAGCCCCTGCACTTCAACTCATCGCATTTCAGCCCAACTTCACACAAAGCCATGCTTGATGGTGCTGCACCACTGCTTCACGCTGAAAGCCCAGAGCTTGTTGACGTCTGTCTTGGTCATTGCCTTCAGAATCTGCGAGAGCCGCTTCACCAGGTGGATCCTATGAAAAGTTAGGTATAGTATGCTTACTTGCTGTCAGCTTGCTCCTAACGGAGGTGCCTCTTAATGTATGAGAACAACTACTCGATGGGATTAAGCCAGGGTGAGTACTCTGCATTGAAGAGGACAGTGACCTTGAACTTCCTAGCAGTCTCCAGCACCTCTGAATATTTGTGAATGACTGCGTTGTCCATGAGCAGCACGATCTTCTTCTGGGCGAGATCCTTGTCTGTGCGCAGCTGGCGCAGGGTGTGATAGAGGAAGTTCTCGAACAGCACGGCATCGAAGGCCCCCTCAATGATTTGGCTAGAGATCAGCTGGTCCTTGGTGATAGCTGCCACAAAGCTCATCGAAAATTGCTATCTCTTAGTGGATTCCTTGGTGATTGAGAGATTTCGAGCCAAGACCCCGTAAGACCCCAACCGCTGGATGACTTGCTGCTTCGTGATTGCGATCGGAGTATAGGTGAATGAGGGTAAGGCCTCAACTGCATCGACTACAGCTTGAGATGCTTGATTACTGTCCTTAATGGACTTAGGGAACTTAGAATCATCTATAGAAGTGTCAATATCCAAAGAATTCGATTACTTTCCTGTCGATTCTCTGTGATTTAGCTGCTACTTTGAGGCCTGCTGGACAGCTGCAAGTGTCGGGGAGTGATGCATGCCATGTTTTCATTGTCATTCGCGCTCAATACCTCACTGCCCTTGCGTTGAGTTGATTATAGTCTGAGACTGGCCAGGTTCTGGACCAATGGAGTGAGAACAGAAGCAGATTTGAGAGGGGTTTATGGTTAGCTGCTTGATTTCTTGGAGGAGCTCTATATTCTGATCGCGCTGAAGCGCTTCTGCAGGGATGTCTATTGAGCACTGCCCTCTGGGGCTTCTAGGATAGGTGACAGCTGAGTATACTTGTATTTATCGCTGCATTTGACAGGGGTGGCAGCGATGCTTTACTCCTTAACCTCAAAGATATGCTCTCTCTAGGCGGAAGATTTCCTCCGTAACTTTGTAAAGATCGATTTCGAGTTTGGCCTTGAAATTTTTTATGGAACAATTCCAGATCCAGCCACTATTCGTGCAGTATTGCCAATTTAGTCTTCTTAACCTACTATAGAACCCTTACCATCAGATTTGACATCTCTCGAGCTGCTGATGACGCTGTATTCAAATAGTTAAGCAATAGCAGCAATACTTACCTAGGGGTTCCCAGAATTGCTTGGGGTCTCAGAATTTCAGCTTTCAGGTCACTTTCATCTTGAATTGAAACTTGGTCTTTCAAAAATGGGGTGTTCGGGGTCTTCATTTTATCATACTTTCTGGCCCCATTGATTATAGATGTGTTCGATTCGATGTTAGAGTAGCCAACCAGCATCTCGCCATACTGGATGACATCGTCGGTGACGAGAACCTCAGTCTTACCAACAGCAGGGGCCAGAGAGGATTCAAATAATTGATTTTCCTTGTGAAGGGCAGCTGAATTGAAACTCCACTGCTTTGTAGGCATGTAATCGCTCCTGAAGTTGGATTCATCCACTGATATGATCACTGCGTCCTCCAAGAATAGCTGCGCGAGCAGTCTTGACACCCAAAGCCTCTTCTCGTTGAAGGATGGGTCTCTATACTTCGCATTGGCGTTCTGGGCTTTGCCAAATCGTAAATGGAAACTTTCCTTGAGTACCTTTAACAGCGTAGCAACGCTGGGCACTGTTAGGTTCTTATATTCTTAGTCCTTACTCTGCAATTCAAGCAAGTTATGGTGCAGGCGCCAGCCAGTGATCTTGTATATGCCTTGCTGTTCAAGTATAGTAGCAATCGCCTTCAGCAACAGCGGGTTGCTCCGCGTATTCTTCCTCCCATTCTTGAGCTTTTGTTTTGGATTCAGCACTCTGTGCTCCACCTCATACTTGAACTTCTCGATTGCTTTGTATACAAATCGTCGATCCACACCCATCTCAAGTGCTATATCCTTGGGTTTCATGCCCTCCACCTTGTATTGTTAAACCACTTAGATTTTCTTTAGCGCCAGCTTCGCATCTCGACGTTTCAGGTAAGGATTCTTGGAGGATCCATTCATTGGTTAATGGTTTGAGTAGTCACGATTTGATAAATCGAAAACCCCAGCCTGCTCTTTCATGAAGTCTTGCAGGCCTTACCACAGCTCATCGCTCTACTTTATCTGCAGGTTCTTATGCATTACATTAGAGTTTATCTACCCTGTATGCTGTTATGGCTTTCTAATCATACGAAGGTACTGCTCAAGGCCATAACAAAGCTAGTCATCAGTTGCCAAACTTGAAATATCGACTAACGATGATACTGCTCACTCAACATTCTCCAATGGCAGTCGTATGATTTGTCCACCCAGAATGCCCATCGTTGATGGCGGCACCTACCCATTGTTAAGGAGAGTACCTGAGGTGTAAGTGAGCTTCACTGGTTTAGGAATTGAGGGGAAGTTGGTGCCCAGCACGACCGATGTCCACTTGAGTATAGTCTTCTACTATGGCTTCAGCGCGCTCTGCTTGATTTCCTCTAACTCTTGATTGCAGAGAAACCCAAAGTTCAGAATCGACTGCGATGAAAAGGAATTGTATTAATGTTCGCTACCAATCGATGATGTATTGAATGAATGTAACATTTCCAATAACTAAGTGCTGTTCCTTGTGAGGGGTTTATATATATTACAGTCTTTTAAAGTTTAATAGTTAATACTAATAACTCAAATCACACTAAAAACTCAAACCAATGAAAATCATTCTGAGATTTTGAACTATGATTTAAGTCCGATCTTTCAGAATTTTATAATTAATTTAATGATTTTCGAAGATTTCCTGCTTCCCACAGGAACTTTTAACTTCTCCAACACCGATTTCGATAAACTCAGGCACATCTCTTCAGCTATGTAAGGGGATCGTGCCATCAGATTGATGCTGCAACATGCCAAAGTGACTGTGGAGTGCAAGAACTCCAAGCAAAACCTGGTCTTCAACTGTTCCTTGCTCGAATTCCTCGCATCAGGAAATCCATTCAACATCGCCTTGCTCATGAAGAAGCTGATCCAGTGCAAAGGAATGAACCCTATCCTGACCGAGTACGTTTGCAAGCCAGCCAGTAACTTTGTCTCATAGATCATGAGTCAGGTTAGCATTAACACTGCCACTCAGTCTACGTTCACTCTCGCCGAGGCAGAATAATTCCGCAAGGACATGGATGATTTGATTTAATCTAAAAACATCAACATTCAGATCCAGAAAGGTTCAATTCAAAGCCAGACCAACTATACCATCAGTGGTAGTTCATTTTAAGTTAATTACCCTATGCCCGCAGACTACCAATAAAGGAAGTTCACCAAGCCTACGACCAACTAAAATGTCATTAGACTCCTCAAGATTTCAGGACTCGAGATCAAAAATGATGTTGATCTTCTGAATGCTTTCAAAGCCAAGTACAACGATCCCGCAGAACAAGATTTTGTCAAGGAAATCGAGGCTTTGGCAGATGAAGCTGTGGTATAAGAAGCTGAGAGACTGAAGAAGACCTCAAGGGGACAAAGTGCAAACCCATCACCTACCAACCCTCTACCTAAACCAGCAGCAAGCAGCCTAAACTCTTCGAAAAGTCGCACCCAAGTCAATCATTATGTTGAAGATGATGATGATGAGGATGATGATGATCAACAATCCCCCAAACAGATGAAGTAACGCGTGATCACTCCCTACAACCTGAGAAACATCCCCTCAGTGAAGAAGACCACCTTCGAAAGCGATTTCAAGAGCAAGTTTGCCAAATAAAGAGACTGCTATACCCCAGAGCCCTCAAGAAGCAGACTTCAAAGCCAGAGAGAGCCCAGCTAAAAACAACCCTACAGTGTGAGAAAGAGCAGCAATTTGAACAACTCTGACCATTCAGAGGAAAGGGAGACTCGATACGACAGACATCACCAAAGCCAGACCAGGAAATCAGCTTATGGAAGCCAATTCAGCTGCGCTATGAGAGTTTCTAACTACGAACGACCTGCATGTGGTGTTACTGAAAGCATGATGAACATGAACTAAAGCGTTCCCCCAATCCTAATGATAATTTCAATTGGGAATTGATTGAGGCAAAGCTAAAAGAGGAATATGATACTATTCTCAAGAACACCATCGCGGAAGACCTGAAAACCTCTCAATACTTTATAGAGGTGATTTAACTTATCACCCAGTTCGAAAAGAAATACGCGAAGAGTGATTGCTTCGGTGAGTTCCCTCTTCTGGAAATGCTTTAGAATTCCCAATAATTGAACTCTGGAACCTGTGCTGTTGACTTCTTCTTTGCAAACGAAAAAGTGGTCTAATATCAACTTGAGATGAAAAAAATCTTGCTTCGTTGAAAAAGACCGAGAGGTCCAGCTAATTACTCAAACAACATACAAGAGAATGCTTGGTAAGAGAGCTGAGTAAGTAGACCTTTCAGACGTGATAAAAGAAAATGAAAACCAGAGATTAAAGAGACAGAAAACCTCTCTCAATTCACTCAACTAAAATAATATTGGTGGTGGTGATCCCGATGACGGAAAAGAAGACCAGTAAATGCTTAATGTCAATGCCAATCAAAGCAGTTTGAGCAACACAGATACCCATTAAGTTCTCACAAGAAATACCACCAGAAGACTCTAAGCTCAAATGTTGAGTAAGCATCTCAAGCTAAGTCAAGGACAAGCTTGACATGATCCCCAGCCATTTCTTATTCACTCGCTGTTGGTATGTCAAGGAGAGATTTGAAGAGTTACTGCCCTCAGAATATTTCCAATACCCATTCATGATTCAGAAAGCTAATGAATGCTTTGAGTACATACAGGATAATTTCGAGTCTTCTTGGTACAATTACACTGGTTCTCCCTTCTTTAACGCTTCTGTTTACAGACTAATGTTTACTCCTCATCGATTCATCCATTAACCAAACAGAATCAAGGATTACCAGTACAGGGACAAGCATGCATTCAATCCCAATGTAAACTTCTGCAGCAAAGTGCTCAATTGCAAACACTAGACTCCTTACCTTGACTAACTCATGCAGCTTGTGAACCTCTTGAGCGATGGCCTGGTTTATATCGAAAGGAGATCATTCTGTATGCTACTATGTGCACTCTTCAAAGCAGCCCCCTAGGCTATTGTGAACCCCCTCTTCTTGAACCCCATGAAGTTTCCTCTCTTGCATGCTCTCGACTGGCTTGTCTTAGATGAGTTCTCTAGAACATATGTATTCAAAAGGCTCGGTACAATAGATTACAAGAAGGCAAGTTTCTATGAGCTTGGCAGCTTCGGCCAATAGTTTTCTGATAACGAAAAGCTTTTCTCTGATTATCTAAACGACAGGAACTCTATCATTGTAGAGCTGATCTTCCATCAACGTGGTCGAGACATTCCTCAGTCAATATTCGGGGTCATCCGCAAGAATGCTGATAAGTCATTGACGATCAAATCTTCGTACAGTAAAAAGACTGTGTTGATCCCCAAAAGTATCGATTCGAAGAATAATGAATTGAAAGAAGCTTGCCAGGTGTTTATACATGATTTTACTGAAGACCCAGCATTCTCTACAGGTATGAAGCAGGTATTCGAAGTGCGATTCTATGGGTGCAAGCTAAGATATGAAATGGAGAAGACTATTCTATACTAATACGACGATTTCCAATACAGGACTCGTTAATTTTTCGTGCGTTTCTTTTCTATGTAACATTTCCATTTGTCTAACTTAATTTATAGGTACTCATCAACTAATCTTCATCAGGCGTACATTGATTTGCACAGAGGAATTGGATACCTTCAGAATCAAGTGATAAGACTCACCTATGAAAAAGCCTCGAAATGTGAGACATGGAAGGAAGTTCCGAATGACCTAGTCATTTACTACAAGACCCCACTTTCGACCTACAAGAATTTCGACTACATTATTGAATTCGTTGATAGATTTGCTAATAAATCTATTTAAGAACGCTCTGATATGTTAAGTAAGAATTTAATGCTAGCTAAATATTTTAGGGTAAATGCTCGGAGGCTAAATAAATAATGGTGTGTCTGTAGCTTAGAAGGGATATCCTAACAGGCCTCTAAGCATTATAACTCAATCTATCAGTTTAACACACTCGTCACCTTGGTTAAAAACCCTCCCAGAAATTCAGAGCTTCGCACAACCGCAAGGAAAGATCTTTTATTTGCACAGGATGTACTCGAAAGTCTTCATGATACTTTTATGGAACTTATCCATAAATCTTACCAAGAGTATTTCAAGATTTATGAATCAACGTAAGCATATTTTAGATTAAAATTCTATAGTTATCTCCAACTGAAGGAGAATGAATTCCATCCTCTCGTAATGGCACTCAACTGGTCGATCCCTGATGATCTAAATATTGTAATGGGTCTTATTCAAAGCCTCGCTGATTAAGCATAGAGAAATCCTCCTTGGCCAGATAATTATCTTTCAAAACAACAGAGATATGATGACGAAATTTTTCTTGCCCTAAAAGACCAAGTAAAGAGACTTCCAATCAAAAATCTAGATGGACTGTCTGCCAGAGAATAAGCTCTGCTTGAGAACTCGCCATGGCTTCTCCACTTAAAAGCTTTCAAGAACAGGTTTTTGCACTACAGCTCCAAAAAGAATGACACTCTTCAGTAAGTGGATTTAAATTCTAACATTTCTTTATAGGAAAGTGATTGTTAAACCCCCATCATTCTACATCAGAAAAGTTAACTAGCTTTCAAATGATCATGACAACGCTGTAATGTTTGAAGGACTTACACTCAACAGCATGATATAGATTAGTGATTCTGACTAAGATGTAGAAATGGAAGACGAAGACTTGATGCAGAGCTATAGACTTTCACAAACTCCATCAAGGATTTCTAATTATGGACAGCCAAGCCAAGCAAATCCTTATCAGCAGTCCCATTCTATAAGATAGTCGCAAGCATTTGACAATGTACATGAGCAACATAGATAACAGTATCAGGACAAGATGCAAATCCAGCAAGTTCTCTCATCAGTGAACTAATTCTAGCAGAGAAATCCTACTGAAATTTATGGAACTACACCTATCGGAACATTTCCAAATTACCCCAATCAACAGTAATTCTATGAAGGATTTCACCAAAACTACTCGTAAAACTATCACCAGCAAAGGGATTAGTAGTAGTCTAGAGTGTCAACTAACATGCATCAATGCAGCAGCAGCTTCCTTCAGGGTACAACTTAAACAGAAAGGAAATGTTTAGAAGCAATATAAACTATGGCATGAATGATTTCTAGGGTTAGAAAAATTACCAGCAAGATGAAGGCTTCAAGTAAACTCAGAGCAGAGAAACGATTGGTAATGACATGTACAAGCATTACGCTGAAGATTTTAACCGCAGATAGCAATAGAGACAAAAGTAAAGGTAGCTCTTACAACATAAAAAACTGCCAAAACTACTTGATATTCCTTCTTAAAATCAAAGCAAAGAGGTCCTATCCTTAAACAGAGGGTAAGCTAACGCAAATGCTTCGAATTCAAGACTGGATAGCAATCAAACGGGTTCCAATTCAAGGTAGAGGCCATCCAGTGTTAAATAATTCGATACTGATGAAGATAAAACTTAGGTCATACTCTTGGATGATGAAAATTAACTAGATAAGGGACTCGGTACTTAAATTCAACAGATTGAACCAGACTCATAACACTCTATCAACTAAGGTTAAACTTCTGGTGATGGAAATGTTCCATAAACTAACTCTTAAGGTTACAATGACATGTTGGGTAAGGAGCATGATGGAACAATTCCAGATCTTTATGATGATATCTTAGACGGAAACTTGGGATTGATAAGTGGCAATCATAGAAATTAAAACCATGGTTATTGCGACTCCAGCTAACAAAACGCTGATCTTAATCAGGGTATGATGACGTCTAAGGACTAATAACAGTAAATATTCAATAGTATGGGGAAACCTGAGGCTGAGAATTCTTTATTTGGTAATACTTCTACCAATCGTGGGCAGAATCAATTGTTATACCTCAGTAAAACTCAAACCAGTTACCTGGTAGTTCCCATCATGAGACTTCTACCAGTGATGGCACGACTAGTAAGGGTATTACTCCTCAGAGATCTGACCTTTTAAGCAGATCTGTGCTACAGCCTCACCTTAAGAAGCAGCAAACTAGTAACATGAGCATCCCTGGACCCAAACCTAAATAGACTTCTCAATCACAGTCACATGATGAAACTCAGTAGAAGCAGATGAGTGAAGTAGAAAATGCTTCAAGAGAGCGCGCAAGCTCACATTGACCAAGCCGTTGGAGATCAAGCTAAGGCTGACCAGGCTGCCAAAGATCAAGCTGCAAGAGACTAAGGTCTCATTGACCAAGTCGTTGGAAATCAAGAAGCAGAAGAAGATGTTTAAGAGTAGAATTAATGAGATTATGATGAAGCTGTCAACCTGAAATGATGTTCACACCTAAGGGCAGCTTGGATCAACAGACTCCTTATATTTTGTTATATTCAAGCATTTATTTCATAGATTTTATATTGATAAAACTTAAACTTTACAACTGTACACATATAGGATGTCTAAATCTTTCTCATCTAAAGTCTACTATTCATTAATTACTTTCTATAATTCACTTTTCATGCCATCAACCGCTTTGCTTCGCAGAGTGCGTTAAAATGCCTGAATTCCCTTCACACTACAACAGTGCTTTATATTATAATTCCCTCTTATTAATTATTAGTAAATTAAAAACCAGGACGCACTCATGGAACAGCTAAACTACAGAGACAAGCAGAACGAACCACTCAGGCTGCAGTTCGTCTACCAGCACAACACGCACAACGCTTACCAGGTGCAGGTGTACAGAAAACGCAAGTATCTGCAGCAAAACGATGCTTTCGAGGTGGAGAACCATAAAGGCGACCTCTTCTGCAAGTGCGAGGAATCAACATCAGTGTAAAGGCTGGAGCCGAGTTCAAACTTACAGTGGCCTCCTCAAACAACGACCCAGTGAGAGTGCTTATCACTCCTACCGATGGCGAGTCCTACATGCTTTCTAGCTGTGCTTGATCAGCAGGAGGCATTGCAGCTGATGCTAGTGAGAGAGGAGGGGCACTTGAGAGCAGAGCCTTCAGATGATATAGAGTCTTTGATTTAATTTACGTTATTTAATACCTAATTCACTTCCCTAATTCACTCTCGATGTAACTCATCGAATATTAATTTCACACGCATATAAAACTTTAATTCACTGCTTCAATCGTCGTGATCTGCTGAACTGAGGATGCCTCACTGCTGAGGCTGATTTGCTGGTGAATTCTCTTTGCTGATGATGCTATAGCATGTCTACAACGTGGAAGTGGAGAGTGCGATGCTATATGTGCTGTGTTAGATTGCTATGATTACTACTACTCTCTACTTTGAGTCATCGCACTCCGCGATTTGTGCCTTGACCAAGCTACAATTGTAAGTATCTGCCTATATCATTAACAACATACAGAAGACTTGGGTCTGCGTTGCAGTTGGAGCAGCTGGTGTGAGCTGCTTGCTTTACATGCTAAAATTACTGTTCAATGAGAGCACTCTGCTTCGAAGGTAAGCATATCAACTTGCTTCTCATTATAATGCCAGTTAATCCAGTATATGATCGAGCTTTACTCTGCAGCTCTGCTGAACACTTATTGAGCTGGTGAGTTTCTTGTGGAGGGAGGGAGGGCAAAGAAGCGTGAAGTAGGATAAGTAGGTAAGCTTCATTCCTTAACTTGCACAGAGTGCCAGCCATAGGGGCTGAGGATGAGTGGGTGTTAAAGCAGAATTACACAACTTGGGCAGCGATTTCTAAACTACTACTCACTTTTGGCTTAGAAATTCAAGTAAGTCAAATCAAATTAATTTCAAAACCCCAAAACATGCTAATAATTTTTTCTAAAGGGTTTTGGGTTTTAGACCTTGCACATGACACTATAAACTTATTTGACTAACAGAGAGTGTAAGTTAGAAGAATTTATTATAAAGTATAGGGAGGAAAAAAATAACTAAACTAAGGGAGGTAATTACTGCGTTTTTAAAAACCAAACTTAAACGCAATGCTTGAATTGATAATTAAAAAGCGATAATCAAGCAATTACTTTAGATTTTGATTATCTTTGAAGATTATCAAGGATTTTAATAAATAAGAGAATAAGATTTTATAAAGCCAAGTTAGCAGCCAGCCCTCGCTCAGCAATAGACTGAGCTCAGACCAGCCGTGAGAAAAAATGATAAATCAGACCAGAAGACCCTAACCTAAATAACCTAAAATCCCTATGGTGGCCACCTAATAAAAGAAATCAGACAAATCTTGGGGTGCGAAAAGCGCGCGTAAGGGTGCATAAAGCTCGTAAAGGGTGCGTAAAGCTCGTAGGGTGCATAAAGCTCGTAAGGGTGCATAAAGCTCGTGAATCTCGTAATTTTAGTAATGATTATCTCTTTGTGGGGAGTTCCACCCCACCTCTCTCTCCAACCTTGAACCTAAAATTAAAGCATTAAGAAGTAAATGTTATTAATTAAAATTGGAACTATACTTACCTATTTTCTAAAAATCTTTGCTGCTGGAGTGAATTAAAGTCTCTGCTGCTGTCATACTTCCCTGATGCTGATGAATCTAAAAGTAAATTAACAAGATAATAATGAATATTAAAAAGATTATTGGAAAAAATACTTACTTTTGTTTAAATCTTTGAATCTGCTGCTGTCAAACTTCTCTGATGCTTCTGATGGATTCTAAAAGGTTAAGAAAAATCTATAAAAGACACCCTAACTTGGTGGCCACCACAAACCAATAAATCACTAAGATTATCACACCAACAAAAATTTTAATTATTTTAACAATAATTAATTCCAACTTTTCTTTAGTAAAATTATTCAGCAAATATTCGGAATTTTCGCGAATTTTCGGAGGCTAAGCCTCTATAATTATTTTTTAGAAAGTTGGAGCCAACCGATGGTTGAATGATTTTCTTAAAATCTAGCTGCTGCTAGCTCCAACTGCTGCATTTGCACTTTAGTTTAAGTTCTTAGTTACTTTACTTTGGCTATTTAGGTTCTTGAACAACTTTTAGAAATTTAAACTATTTTTACTGTACTTGTAAAACTTAAGCTTTACTTTGACTAAACTTGACTTAAAAACCAAGCAATCCTAAGCTCTGTAAGAGACTCTCACTTCAAGGGCTGGGATACATACCCTGAAGGCCGAAGTGGCGTAAG
>ARYC01019588.1:0-22602 GCA_000711775.1 Oxytricha trifallax
GAGGAAAAATAAAGTTATAAAATACAATAACCAAAAACTGTTGATAAAAAGAAGAATAAGCAAAGAAACCATTTTAATGCCTAAACAATTAAATTAAAAAAATAAATAATTAGAATTAAAAACAGTTATTAAAACTAAAAAATGAAGATAGTGAATCCATTATAGAATAAGATGGGAGAAGTCAAAAACAAAATATTTTGGACATCAAAGGACACTCCTTTGACATACGTCCATATATAAAGAAGGAAATTGAGAAAATATATCATATTAAAAAGTCCTCAGACACAAAAGTGCCTTAGAGTGATAAACAAGCGTCTCAAGATATAAGGAAATGTAAAGGAACTTTCTAATAAAAATTCTGTTAAATATGACAAGAATTAGAGTAATATAAAATGAGCTGTATTATTTATGGTGTTAAAGAAATTAATATTTTGAATATAGAAAACCATAATAATCTCATAAAAAACTCTTCAGCATTGAAACAATTATTATTATTAATAAAGCTGTAATAATAACAATTAGTGTACCTTTGTCTGGGGTCAAGTATGATGTCATTCTACATATGGACCATAAAAACGTTTCTGGCTTTTTAGATTTCAAGGAATCCGTTTGAATATTTAAAAAATGATTAGACCATTCCCAAAGGATTATGAAAATGAGGGATTTGAACCAGTTCAGACTGTACACATGGACCATGGTCATGGACTCATGGAGTGTCCCATGGTGCCCAAGAATGTTGTTTTTAGATTATCCGTCCTCACTTACCCTTAGAAACCACTAGATAATCATTTACTATGGAGACATCAAACTGACAATAGTCTCAGGCAAAGTTACTATAATGGCTATTTAAAAACTGAGATTTGGTTTTTGGATTAGAAAATAAAGGTTTTCTATAGTACAAAATATTCTTCCTTCACTGTTTTAACTACTCTTGGTACCTGAGTTTGCTCTCTTTGGTATAAAAAAGTCATTGTGGAGCTCTGAAGTGCCAGAGTGCTAGTGACTCCATTGGTTAAGAAGCTAACAAGTGCAGAGAATACGGTTAACTGCTTCAGGAATCCTCTGCCTCTTTATTCGTAAGCTCACTCCCTCTGTATTTAAACCCTTTAGATAGCAGGAGAATCAGCCTATTCGGCATATAGTATCACGTAATGGAAAGCTCTCAGTCCAGAGAGGAAATGTCAGCAAATTATAGAGATTAGCGAGGCTAAGATTTGTTTGATCAACATTATAGTTACAACTACCAAGGAAATTGGTATAAAATTAAATATTCAAGTCGTTTAACAAATAAATAGAGTAACAACTTATAATAAAGTATTAAAAATAAATAAATTAAAGTATTTTTGAAAATTAGTTTATAGAAATGTAAGGCAATCCACAAAAGTTGCCGAGAACTTCTCGATTGCGTTTCATTAATTTGTTTGATTAAGTTTGAATTATTACTTCTTTTATAGGTTAAAATATAGATATTATTTATTTATAAGAGAAAAAATAACTTTATTAAACTTGAGAAAATGAGAGTTGATATTTGCATATAAGTTAGAACATATTTGTTTTATTTTATTAACTTTATTCTATTATACTTTACTTCATTTTAAAGTATGATTATTTTAAAACTTAATCATCATGGCTCTATTAATCAGTATTGATTACCTAAGTTTAAAACAGTTTATAAAAGTTAAAACCTTTTTATCAAGTGTACTATAGTTTATTTAATATTATAATTTAATCAAACATGAATTAATATTGTTTAAATAATTTCTAATCAGTTTATTTAATGATCTTTGACGATTAAATTAATCTTATTAACTTAATTAAGTATAAACTAATAAAATAATAATATAACATAACATAACTTAAAATTCATTAATCTTAAAGAATCAATTTATCTTATTATCACAAAGCAGCAACTCGTTATTAACTATATTATTTCCTACAGTCACCTATTTTTTCTCCAAATTTTACCAAATTTTCTGCTGAGAGAGCTAGCTAATGCCATAGAGTGGTACTAAAATAACTTTACCGTAGATTATCTCGGCTACAAGGATGCTTGTTCGAGTTGAAGATTCTATCTCCCCGATTCCTCCGACTGAGAATCACGTGGTATCACTGACAGGGCCCCAGTCGAACTTTTGCCCCTTACTTCGTTTGGAATAATAAAATTCTTGAATACAGAAAATATAATTTCAAGACAAGCCGACCTGATTAAGCAATGTGATAAGAGTGTCCACGCCTAGACTTGAAGTCATTTCCAACTATGGTTCCTCAAGAAGCATAATGAAAACGAAGAGATGGTTCTCAACCTATTCTACAAGATATGCAGAAATAAGGAGAGCAGGGAGAATGACGAGAAAAAGACATGCTACATACTTTACTTTCCAGTCAGTTCCAAATACGATACTGATAGAAACCCTTATCAAGGAGCTCACAAAGAGAATTTTTACTATACGACTCCCACTATTCAAAAGACAAAAAATGGGCACTTCAGACATCACATTAATGATCGAGTAGGGGAAATAATAAAATTTTAAACAGTATTATTTGTGATTATGATGCATTTCCCACTAATTACAATAAAAGATTAAGCTAGTAATTATTTAAAAATGACAGGGTTTCTATTATATTAAAATGCCACAAGAGTAAATGCTATTGTACCGAAATACACAGATAAATTAAATAAAATGTTTTTGTTTCTATTATTCTTGTATTTATAAAAAGTTTATTTTCTCCCAATTTCTCACAATCTTATATTTAATATAAACATCAAATAATTAGTAATTATAAAAGAATAAATAAGCTTATAATTAAGCTTAATAAAATTTATAATTAATTATTGTACCATCCTTGAAATTAATTTAAATGATATTGATGGGAGAATGACTAATTACAATTATTTTGCTTAGCTTAAATTGTCATTTAATTAAAATTAATTGATTATTGCTGGATAAAATATTGACGAAACTTGACTTTAGGGATATATTAATTGGATATTCATAAAATTTATAGTAAACAACTTGATGGAATATTGATGAGACCATGACTTTATTTGAACAAACATAAAAAATTTATAAAATTCAAAAATTCATATCAAAGCTTAAATTTATAAAATTAGTTTTGTAATTTTTTAATGAACAAAGATATATATATATATATATTATAATTATATATGCTTATAGGAAAATATAAATATTAGGTTTGTTTTTGCTGAAAAGGTATCAATTGTAAAGTTTTAATTTTTTAAAGAAATTTGGCTTTGACTATTTGAAGCCACTTTCATCTTATCGAATACAATCACTTCTTAAATTGTGCCTAAGAAGACCCTAGCCTATGCCAAGGATACATTCTTCATCAGAAAGAAACTGAGGGAAATGTCTTATTCAATAAAGTGTTTAATGTGAAAGAGTGGAGGAGAGATGACGCTCATAGTCAAACAATGACTTATATCATGAAATTGCAATGAACTTTGGCAAAATCTATAACGCGACGATTAATTATTATATAATTCTGACTTCTATATAACGAGGAAACCCAAGATTTAGATCCAAAAAAATAAATTTTTCTAGGATATCTTTCGTGATCATGCCATATCGAAAATGCTGATTTAAATGGCTATTCATAATCAACGCTCCGTTATTAACAATAGTGTGAAATTAAGACAACTCGAGTATCAGTTTAAATATTACGAAATGTCAAAAAAGGTTTTTGAAAAAATCTCAAAATTGGCAAAAATTGGTCCAAAAATTATTTTAAATCTACATTTTAAAATTGATCATTATTTCTTCAATTTTTGGAGTTCAATCAGCTACAAGCCAAGCACCTAAAAAAGTAGATAATAGAAGGATTTTAGACTAGGAAAGACATGAAAATGATCGTAGAAGTCAGGAACACATTGATAATGACCCCAGAACACACCCTAAAACAATATAAGATTTTCCTTATAACAGGGAAATTTAAAGTCATCACCAGTGGACCTTGCCTCATATAGATTGTATTTTAATGGTTTTCTTGAAAGAAGACGCGCATTGAGCTGTATTTCAGTATATGCAAGCACCGAAAAGGACCACGTTTGAATTTCACTCGGGTCCGGGTCAACATTGTCGAAATTGGAGTTTGTTTTTTTTTTTAGAAAAAAAGTATGCGATTCGTATTGAAAAATCTTGAAAACCTATGACAATTTTGACATTATTTTTTGAAAAATTATAAAAATTAATAAAATAAAAAAATTCATTGAAAATTTATAATGCATAAAATTAGTTGTTTTTTGGTTTTACCGAACAAAGAATTATATTTTTATATAAATATATTCATAATTATTGTCTAGTTTTTGCTGGAACTGTTTTGATTATCATCGTCATCAATATCATCACTTCTATTAAACGCAGATCCTTTTTCAGACATGATCTCCTCACAATAGAACTCTTCATCATTAAGAAAATGACAGATGGCCAAATCAATGGATTTATACTTGAATTATGATGAGAGAAAGATGAAGTGTCCCCAAATACTAAATGGTTTTATAATCGCATATTTAGTCAGGCTGAGAGACTTTTCATTTTCTTAAAGGATTTTTAAAGGATCAAAAATAATTAAAACGATAAACCTAGCAGTTGAGGCACTCATGCGTAATAGTTTTGCTAAAGCACTATAATTTAGTACTGGTTTGACATAGTCTATATAAATACTTATACCATATCTTAGCTGCAACAGTAAATCTAAATATTTTTCATCATGAATAGAACACAAATATCACTAATTCCTATTTCTTATTTTACTATTTGACCTAAATTTCTCTACTTACCCCAATAAAACCCAATTATACCCTACAAATCAAATCACTTAAACATCTAATCGTGGGTTTTGGGCTTTTGAATAGTAGATGCTTGGTAAGCAGGTAAAGTAGAAATGAAGGTTTATGATGACCTTTGGCTTTGATAAAAGTCTATGCCAAGAACTCTCTACACAATTGCTAGCCTTGGTATCTCTTAGAGTACTCATCTGGTGATATCCTAAGGTGTCATGCTTGAAAGAGATGCTCAAAAAACCATGATCCGTAGCTTTATACAATTAAATGAGTTTGCTTAAACTGCCTTAAAAATTTCATTTTTATAACTTTAATTTTTAAATCATTATCATCAATGACAAAGTATATTTCATTTCATTAAATTTATGATATCAATATAAATCTCGAATAAGTTTTGCATTTAGCCTTTATTTAATATTGATAGTCTTTATCATGACTCAAACTGAAATGACTTTTTATTTCTTTTTTCTTATTTAGTCTATATGACTTTTTTTAACATTTAAAATATTCCCAGTCAATTCAGTTTATTTATTCACTCTCTATTGCATGCTATATTTATAATTTAATTTTTTTCCTTAAGCTATATTTTTCAATTTATTACAATCAATTCTATGCCAAAAGTGATATTGATTTGATAATTTATAAAAACAAATAATTTGAAATGATTCTTTTCAGGTTCATGGTTTGCTGGTATCAACAGATTTTGGCTTGAATATATAAAGAATGAGTTGTCAATCTTTTTAATAATATGAGTTTATTTTTTAATGATACACAAGTACTTATATAATATCTATATAAATTAATAATTTTTCAATATTCCTTATTTAACTTTTTAACTGTTCATTTTTTGGTTTTTATTTATATATGATATATTGATTTTAAATATATGCTTCCACATTTAAATTATTAATTTATTTTATACTTTTTTCTTAATTTACACTGTTTTTATTAAATTCATAGCTTTATTCTATTATTTTACTTATAAATAGTCTAATAACATACCTTTGCTAATTGTTGTCTTTCTTAACAATAATGTAGAACTTTAATTATTATTAATTATAATATTTAGTGTTAACATGTTAAAAATAATAATATCAATTATATTTATTTTTGCTACAATTTTAATGATTATTATTTTTCTATTTATAGTATAATCTTTTATATCCACATATCAGCTATCAGTGTATATTTTATTTATCTTTTTTTACAATAATAATATTTAATAATTTGAGTAATTAATTAATTAAAAATGTGAGAGATCACAGCAGGAAAAAGATGGAAGAGAAAACAAAGGAAATCGCAGGGAGGAGAAGACTACCAGTATACATGAACAAGGAAGAAAACCCCAAAGGATAGTCACAGAGAATGATCCAAGATTACTTTGAATATTCAAAACGAACACAAGCCAATCAACTCCAAAAAGACCTAAATGCAAAAGTAATAAATAATAATAGCTACAAAAACATGAACAAATTCTCTATCCCAATAGAGAACAATCGGCAGCTTCATTTCTTTCAACCACAGAGAGAAGCTGAAGGATTGGTCAGAAGGAATGAAAGATTTGGAGAGAACTAGAGGAGCAAGAGAAGAGTAGAAGTTATTAGAGACAAATAGCTGCGAAGTACATTGAACCAAAATATGTTTACAGAATGTGAGAGGATGGAACTCCAAATTGAAGCAAGATTAAATGATGAGGAAATAGTAGACAAAAACCCTGATTTTATTGCAATCGTAAAAACGAGACTACAAAGAATCTTTGGAAGCAATAGCTAAAACATAACTCAAACGCAATTGGCTAGAAATGGAGGGATATTTACTTTAAATAATGGGAAATACCAAATAAAAACTTTTAAAACTTTAAGATAATACATGGCATAGAGCTTCTTAAATGTAGAAGGTTACCCACTACACATAATAACAGTTTATATACCACCATATTAAAATGATTAAGTGAAAGAATTTTAGAAGAGTAATATATATTATCAGATCAATCAAAGAAAAATGCGACAAACAAAATTTGATAGTGATGGGAGACTTCAACTTCCACATTAAAGAGTAAAGCAAAAGATTGAGGAAAGAAGGACTAAGAGAATCGATACCAGAAGGCTTGGAGACTCACTCAAGAGGTAACTAATTGGACCAAATTGTCTCAAATGTAGAAACAATCGAGTGGGAATTAAACCAATAAAATTGACAGACCATAAATTACTATGGGCAAAACTAAAAAAAAAAATAATGTGTTTCAAAAGAACGACTTGAAGATGACGGAAAGGGAGAAGAACATTAGAATATCTGACATTAGGAAGTAATGCTGGAAGACTTTCATAGAAGAAGGTAGGGAGCTAAAATAAGAAGAATTAGAATAGCCAATAAGTAAATGCTTTGAAGATAAACTTGAAAGACAAAGCAAAACAAAAAATTGGTATTAACAGCCAACACTATGGGCTGTTAAGAAGAACATTACAAGCAATGACAGTATCTTCTTAGAAACTAAAGGGTAATGGAGAGAGGCAATTAGAGATATAGAACATTGCTTAGGAAGAAATGACTTCTAAGGTTTTTTCTATTTGGTGAAAAGATCAACAAAAAGCAAGAAATCAGCCCAACCAATTAAAGGAGAGACGTTTAAAGATGAAAAAGTGCAAAGAGGAGAACAGACATTGAAAATGATTTTGGAATATCATAATCAACTTTTCAAAGATGATAGAAGTCAAGATGAGAGATAGGTATTGGGAAAACAAAGTGATACAACAATGATTAACGAACCGATCTCCCAAGAATTTGCAATGAAAAAGATGTAGCAAAAGCATATCTGAATGCAACTTAAACAAAGAAATAGGTCATGATGGGAATGCTTGCGAAGAGCGACAAACTTAAAAAGGTAATAATCACGAAAATAACAGAATGGATGAACTCCAGGGTGTTCCTCAAATATATAAAGGAAGGGAGACTAGCACTATTGGGAAAGAATTAATATGAGTAGTATCCTGAAGTAAGCAACACTCGACCTATTGTGGTGAATTCACATATCAGCAAAATTATAGAGAAAGTGATAGTGAACAAGATATAGGAATAGAAGAGCGAACTGCTAGAGACAGGAAACTACCAAAATGGCTTTAAAGAAAACAAAAGTTCACACCTCAACCTCATCACAGACTATTCGAACATATTAAGGAATCAAGGAGAAAGAGCAAAATCAGGGAAGCATACTTGTTTATTGACTTATAGAAAGCGTACGACTCAGTCTGGAAAGACAAACTGATAAAAATCCTATAACAGAGAATTAAATCAGAGGAAGATAAAAAAGTTGTGAGAATGATTGAGGAATTATACAAGGATAATAAAATAATTTACGAGGGAGAAGAAATTAAATCTGAGAAAGGAGTAGCGCAAGGGAGTCGACTTACTCCCATGCTGTTCAACATTTACTTGCAAGATGCTACATATTCACAAAAAGAACTGAAATCACTAATACAGCAAGGAAATCTACTAGCACTCGCAGAACATCTTCATAAATGTAAAGAACAGGCAATAAATGGAAAAAGTTTTAGATGTTTCAATGAAATAGGAAAGACTAATAATCTAAAATTAAGCTAGAAAAAAACGTTCTTTATGGGTGACTCAAAGGAATTTAAGAACATCAATGAGATTTGGGGATTAAAAAAGTAAAAAAAGTTAAGTATTTGGGTATGAATATACAGCTAGTCACGAGGACACTATTGAAAGATACCAAGAATGAAATAAAATAATAGACCTACTTTTACTAAGACCTTACCAAATCCATCAATGCAAAGATTTGCGACACGATAAACGTTGCCCAAATTAAGTATCTTATAATCTACAAATATACTCCTTTAGTAGCCACTGGCTATATAAAACTAGATGAAATAGACAAGATAGAGACACAGCTGAAGAGAATAGCATTTAAGACACCAAGAGATATTCCAAATAGAATACTACGCAACGTAACCTAACTCAAAGAAAATGGAACAAGAGAAATTATAGAATAATTAGTTCAGAAGAGCATTAGAAAGATGAAAAACAATCTTGAGAGATGCATGAAACCAAAAGATATAGAAAAGCAAATATAGGAGAAAAAACAAGAGTTACAGAAGCAAAAGAAGCTATTCTTGACGAAAAACGTGATGGACATAATGATGGCAATAAACCAAGGGAGAACAATAGTTAGTTACGGAATGAGCCACTACTGCAATGTTTACAAAACTTTGGTGAATTTATCCCATATGAAGAGTTGTCAGTTGATGAACGAAGCTGGAGACCCTACGAGATTCAACAAAATATTGAGAGAACACAGACAAATAGACCTAGACTTCACAAATCGAATGAAATCATTGAAAATATGGTCTGGCTATATGATACTTTAGAGGATTAAAGACCCAAGGTTACTATAAGAAAATAAAAAAAAATTTCAAAATGACATATGTGAAAAACATCAGATAATAGTTGAAGACCAAAACAAAAATCACGAATGATTACTTTGAACATCCAAAAATTTGAATTAATAAACATTATGTATAAATTGTGAAATATAGGAAAGAATTATAATTAAAAATCATAAATTAATTAAATAAAAGTGAAATTCTAATAATCTATTTTAAAGAAGAAGACAAACAAGATGGAAGAACAGAAGAATCATAATCTATACTAAGTCGATTGCGACCAAAGCTATGACAACAAGAAGAGGAACTACAGAGGTGACGACATCAATCAGAAGACTGAGTTCTAGAAAATGGAGAAGGAATTCAGATACGAGTACAGAGACAGAAGCAAGGATTAGGAAGTCTTGGGATTAAGAGAGAACAAACATTAAAAAGTTCCGCTAAACAAACAAATGGGATTCAAAAGCAGACTGAGGACAATTAAATCACAGCAAAAAGAAAAATGAAACCTGAGTACAGAGGACAAGATTCGATGTACACGAAGATGGATCAGCATATGTCCAAGCAGACCAGATGAAACTCAAAAGCCTAATAGACTTGTCAGAGGTACAATGCTAAGGCTTTGACAATATCATTCGCACAAAAAAGAGGTGGACCCCTTAAACCACAAGAATGGTAATGATAGAATTATGAATTTAAGAGGAAGACTTTAATTTAAAATGAAAATTAATAATATAATTAAGTATTAGGATAAACTTAAATAGAAATGGAATAAAGAGAACAGCATTGTCATCTTTCCACTCACCTTCATAAACATCGCCATCTGCATGAATTAGTATTTCTCATTTTTGTATTTATGTTCTTTGCTGAAGCCTTGTCCTCTCCCCTTCAAGTCTCTGTAGTATTGCTGAAAGAGCATTAAAATATATTCAGATATTTAAAAAGTAACTTACAAAATTTTTGTGAATGAAGTCATGCTCCATCTTCGTCTAACAAGTTTTCCATTTTTATTCTAAAATATTAATTTTAATTTATCAATTTCTTATTATAAATTATGAATGCTGCCCCAACACCAGGAAAAATATAGAAAAAGCATTGATGAAGAGGTTCCATGATAGAGAACAGGCGAGAATGAGAGGAAATAGGGAATGGGACCTATGTTCATAGAGGCTAGAGAACCACTGGAGAGAGATAGATGAGGACTGGTAACATGAGGACATGATCCCAGGGAGACACATTCAGGAGAACACTATGGAGGTGTGCTTACGCCAAGTAGAGGAGGCTAAGTTCAGCGAGCAAAAGATTGAACAAATGATACTCCAACCAATAATCTTGAATGAAAAAGGAATAGTACAAGTAGAGAGAGTAATTGGCTCATCAAACTGGAAACTTGAAAATTGCATATTCTGGAGAGAAGAAGAGGATATAAGGAGTGCCATAATTCCAATAGGCTGCCAAAGCAGAATCAAAGGCTTCAAGAATTTGATAATTTTGAGGGTAGCCAAGAGACAGGAATCATGAAGGTATATGACTCAAGAAATCATGTGGGAAGTTTAGCTCTGATTCAGAAATTCTAAAAGCAAATAAACATGATAATAGTGGAAATAATGGGAAAAACCTACAAAGCTGACAAGTTAGTCTTTAAACAAGAAACAAACCAGGTCAAAGACCCAGAAGACTGCGGGGTGATGGCAATTCTAATTGCTAATCATCTTGCCTTGGAACTTGCAGGAGAACCCATCCTTCAGATATTCGCCAAAGACTGGATGAACATGAAGAAATACTATATTATGTTTAATCTAGAAATGAGACTCATGAAACTGGAGATAGGGAAGTCTGGTGTTACAGTTGAAGAAAAGATGATAGAGATAATCAGGGAGAAGAAGAACTAAATGCTATAGTAGGCAGAAATGGACGAAAACGGAACTCAAAACACCAACATCATCTCACAAATAGACATAAAGGATGAGTTAATTCTGAAGAACGGTACAGATATTCAGATGGAGCTAATTTAGGAAGAGCAAGAGGGGAGATTCAGCGGCATAATCGAAGAAGATGCAGAAGTCGAATAATACTTATTCAAACGGACAATTCACAATGAGGAGAATGATAAGAAATCATCAGGAGGAGCTTTCAAACCCATATTAATTCAAAAATCAATCATGTTTGAAAGCAATAATTCAGGAACCAAATGGAACAAGATGTGAGAGGTCAAGAGATGTAGGAGAAACATGAGACTAACAATTAAAGGCCAAGTAATTTACATAACCTGAATGAGGAGATAGCAACAACTTTACATAGGAGTGAAGATGAGGACGAGGAAATCTAAAGAATAACATTAAGCTACTTATACGTATGTTTAGAAATTATACATTTAATTTTACCTTTAGTTATTACTTACTTACTAATATTTAATATTAATATATTATTTAAGTGTTTTATTCATATTTATATTTAAATTTGAAAAAAAAATTCAATAAATAAAAAATTAATTATTTATTAAAATCCAAACATTAACATTTACAAACAATAAATCATATCATTACTTTATTGATAAGCCAACTAAACATAAGTAGCATCATGCTTAATACTGTGAAGTAATTTATTAATTCTCATATTTTAATATAAACAATAATTAATAAGCAATTGTATTTGTATTTATATATTTATATTATAATATTTAGTGATTAAAATATCTTAATAATTAAAAGAATTTAAATACTCTAATTATATGCAACTATATAAGATTTAATCCAGTTTGCAGCTTCAAAATAAGTATCAGCTCACTTAGCTTTACTCATTTAGAGTGCCTTTTAGTTGGCATGTGATCTGATGATAGAACGTTTTTGTGTTAATCAAGACGTTGTGTTCTACTCTAACAGAATTAACTATTTATATGCAACTTAATTTAAAACTACAAATAATTAATTAATTTAAAATAATGAAAAATACGGCTTTGAATAACTTATTAGAAAAGCATCTGACATGTAAACACAATGACTCAGCATATTAATAAGTAATACCAGAAATTTTCACAGTTAGAGACTTAGCACTGCATAAAAATACAAAAAACAGCCTCTGTACTTTGAGTTGAGCTACTCTATAACAAGCAATTTCTTATAAATTTATTTTATTTTAATTTAAATAAAAACAAGTTAGAGGGATATCTTTGTAAACTTAAGTAATCAGTTTAAAGCCTCTTCTACTACATTACCGTGAGAAATTGAGGAGCAATAGCAAAGTGGAAAGCAATTGAAGTGGATTAAAATCACTGTCAGCGCCATTATTAAAAATTTCTGACTTAACGTGGAACATAAGGTTAACACCAAATGCACAACATCGATATACTTAGGCCACGCATTTACTGACTACTTAAAACCTTTAACTTTAGGTAACTAAAATAAGCAAAGTTAAGCCATCTCTTCAGATTTCTAAGGAGTAGAATGAATAAATGTGCCTTTTTAAATTCTATCTGGATAGCACTCCTCCAAAAAGTATACTGTATATGCATCGCTTTAAAGACTATCATCTAGAGAGAAATCATAACATTTCTCTTCTAAAAAGAAGAGAAACAGAACTACAAAATTAACAAACTGGCAAATTTCAGGGTTTGGAAAAGACCTCTAATGGATCATATAGGACATCGTCAAGAGCAAATCTTTCTACATTAGTAAAGAATAAATTGACGTCACAGACTGTAGGATAAGTAATATGTAATTAAGGAAGAACAGATTCTGACAAGAAATTTCTGGCCAGATAATGAGATACTTCCAAAAGAAATGGCAGCTTCAGTAATAGACTTTAATTAAACGGAGACACATAATTTCACAAATGTATTTCATAATGACCTAATCCGATCCATTAGGGAAAAACTTGACAACTACCTGCTAAATCTTAGTAAGATAGTGTCAATAGAAATTATAATAAAATTATCCTCACAAAAGATCTATAAATCTAGATTTGATATCATCATAAAAACAACAAAAGTCCAAAAGTCCAAAAGACTTCAAAAAAATAGATCTCCCTACTTGGAATTGAGTATTATCAAACAAAGGAAGACATTACTTACACAATGAAGGTATAATATATGACAAAATGGTACAACTCTAATTATAGCTAACATACTACAAAACATAATTTTCGCAATAAAATCTGGACAAACCGTGCACCTTACTAATTAATTTCCCATAAACTGCCTAATTCTTAACAAGTAATTTGAAAATATAGACATTAAAGTAAAAAAAGGGGCAATAACATATAATAACCTCAGACAAAACTATATCAATGCTGTAGTAACAAAACTATCCTAAATGGATAACGATTTCTTAATAGAATCTAGTCAACTAGCAGCACATATTTGTGCATGGGAGGGGAAATCAAAGTTCCCCAAACTAGATAAAAGTTGGATAGATAAACTATCTAGCATACAAGGAATTGCAGTTCTTTTATCAACAATTCACACTAATATAAATATAAAGAATTCCTTAAAAAACATCTATATCCAATAAAACAAGAAATCTATAGACTCTGAAGACTATAAAGAAGGCATATAAACACTATTAGATGAATTAAAACTTAGACTAGGAATGAGAAAACTAAGCGAAAAAGTAGACAATTCACTGCTAATAATCAAAATGTCTATATTAGATCTTAAAAAATTTGAGGACAGATAAGATCTAGAGAAATTCGAAAATATAGAAGTCTATTACTAGGGCTTTCAGATGCTTATGACATAACAATGAAACTTAATTGAGACATTAAACTAATGAAAAGGGCTTGACCCTTATATATTAACATTTACAATTATATATAAAATCGGGGGTCCCTAGAGACCTCAATGTGCTCATATAATTATTATTATTACTGTCAGCCCCATGAAATGAAAATAAACCAGACTCACACATGATAAGACCAATATTCTCATTTTGAATAAATTAATGAGTTGCTTATTTAAAAGATAAACATAGCCAATTGCACAAGTTATTAAGATTGCAATTTATATGTCTTCTTTCTTAAAACTATTAACAATATAGTGAAAGATTAAGCTACAAATAAACTATATTTTTATACAAAAGGGTACTATTATAAATATCCAAAATAAAATGATTTGATTTATTCTAAATAATAATGATATTGTTAAGTTTATTTATAACTCAATCAAAAATTATAATTATTCATTTTTAACACTCAAAACATTATTGACTTTTAACTCATTTCAAATTACTGTTTAGACAATTTTGAGGCTATGTAAGATCAATGAATCATATTATAATTATTAAGTTATATATTGTACTTTATAACCTAAAAGCTATTAATATGTAGTGGTTTAATTATAAGACTTATTATACTTACTTTAATAAAGCTATATAAAAAAATAAGAGATGTTATATTAGTTAATTGTGGAGGGGGGTATGCAGGTAATTGGTGTATTCATTGTAATAATGCCTTTTATTGAAATACACTTTTATGGTTCTAGCTTTCTTCCATTTGCTAAAGTTTTATACCTATTACTTTTTATTGATAATTCTTTTTTTTTAGGGTACTTTATCAATTTCTTATATGTAACAATATAAAATATTTCCCATCCCTTAGTAAATGGGATCAATAGACTATTTAATAGCGGTGGATCTTGTAGATATTAAAGTTGCGGTTTTTTTAATCTTATGATATTTATAGTTCACTATAAAATAAAGTTAGCCCATTAAGAGCCTCAATAAGAACATAATATATAAGAATTGTAATTTATTACTTCAAATTAATTCATTTTAGAATATAATAATACTTAACATAGTAAGAAAGATAAAACTTAGTTGGAGCAGTTATCAAGAAATCAGCGAAAGTATAGTCAATTCAAACATAATTAATTATCTAAAGAACTTGCCTAAAATAGATTTAACTTGTTAAACTTAGCCCTACACTGCTAATAGCATAAAAACAAATTGAAAACTTTCTTATGATAAATTGTGATCTATAATACTGTCTTTATTGAAGAATGAACTAAACAGTTTTAGAGTAAATAGTAAAATAAAGTTGAATAAATACAAATCTATTAAATTAACAAGGGAATTCGGATAAATAGTAAAATAGTAACGATAATGAGGGAATTGATGCTCATATTATTTTTGTATTTATGGACCTCATAGATATTCATAATTTTTATTATTATTGATTCTATTTATTATAAATCCACAAGAGAAGCTGTGTATAATGATGCATTCATATGTAAAAATATAGAAACAGTAGAAAGGCTAAGAAATTATAGTCAATTAGAAAAATAGTGGTGCGCAGTAATTTTAGGCTTGGCTCTTAAATTGCAATCTCCAAGACCTTAATCTTCTTAATCTTAGGTTATTGGGTGTATAGTAATTATTCGGTGAATACTTTTAATCATAACAAAATAATAAAGACGACAAAATTCGATAAAAAAGTAAATAATCTATAACTAATTAGTCAAGGACCAAGTAAATCTAGCATAATAACCAAAGCATTAAAAATGATGAATTTAAGGCGAGGATGTGCCATTAATGGAGAATCGCATTCTCTCAGAATAAGCTTGACTTTACCTGTAACATTGGTTTACTCATCACCAAAGATTGTCTTCATTAAATAGTAAATGTATTAACTTTAATTTGTATATTTAGAGATCAAGTACTCATCCCAAAAGTTACTATTTAAACTCAAATCATTAAGATATATATAGACTTTTATCTTAAAAATTATCAAAAAATGCATCTATATTACTCTTGATAAACAATTCAAGCTTACACTATACTTATTAAGTTTATGTAAATAAAATATATATAATCTTTGACAATCCCTTTAATATAATGTGAATAGTTATCATCATCGTCCTGAGTAATAAAATATACATTTCTTACCCAAATTTAATAACATTAGTAAGTCATTACATTTTAATTGTTCAATAAATAGTTCATAATGTTTACAACAACGAAAAGCTTTAAATTACAGGCAAGCATGAAGTGAATTTTGGCTTAATTTCTTGTTATGAATTTATGTCTTAATAGAAATAATCCCGTTAAATTTGAAGCATTTATTCATATGTACGTGTTTGTTTAAATATGATAATATTCGATTTTCACAATTAACTTACTCAAGTGTTTTATTTATCTTAATTAAAAACGACATAATATAGTCAGTAATTAATATTGCTGAATTTTATTTGCCAAGTTATTGTTGATTGGTTACATCGTATGATTAAAATAATCATTAACACAGTGATTTCAAACCCCTCTTTCTTGTTATATATATAAATGATATGTGACTTCTTTAGCCAATTGACTATCATAGATTTACCCTTTAATTTCTTATTTTTGATATTTAACTTGTCACATATTTTACTTATTAACTAAAGAGTCTTCTTTTGATCAAAGTTGAAACCATTGTCAAAGATTATATTGATTCTTTTAAACCCTATAAGACCTGCTTTCCCCAACTTGTCATCATAGGTTTCATCTATAAGGCCAGTTCTGCTCTATAAATTAACCCCAACTAATTTGAATTTTATCTTAAGATTATGAGTTTAAGGTTTAACACAGCAAGCACTCTTTTACTAGGTATTACAAGTATAACAGGATCGATCTTCGCTATTACACTTGATTGAAGGTTAAATAATTTGTCTAACAACTATTTTAAGTCTTGTTACTATGCTAAAAACTTTTAAAACTATGATTTTAGGTTTCACTAAATAGGTAATATGTTGTGATCTTCAGAAAGGATTATTTTGTAAGTAAGGCTTGAGTATATAATTTATATTTATTTATATTTGATGGTAAATAATCTTCAATTTCAAAGATATCATTGATTACTCCTCTATCTCCAATATTTAAGTGATTTTCTTTGCTGTCATAATGCTATACTTTTCTCTAAAGTCATGAAGTATTTTTACTCATATTCAAATTCCTTGTCTTTAGCTCTAGATTATTTAGTTTGATGCATTTAACAGTTGTTTTCTTTTTGTTTAAAATGTTGAATATATCATCTTTTGCATAATTAAAACAAATAGATATTGAGTTCTACTTATTAAATTAATTTATAGCATTTATTAATTTCAAATGTTGATTTTATTTTTATCGTTACTATTGCTCATATAAATCTAAAACCCCGAGGCTGAAGTATTTAACAACCATAAACATGTATTATTACTACTTACCATATTTAATTATTCAGATTCAGCTAAAAGTAACGCGTAGACACTGTACCTATAAACTAGCTAGCTTGTCCTCCTAACAGTTCCACTGATGCCTGCAGTAGCACTTTCACATGAAGTTTGAGTGTATAAACTAAATCAATGGATGTATAATATGCAATTATTATTTGAACTCATTAGAAATTATGGTAAATATCAGTGTTGTTATCTTGTCAAATGATGCAGAGGCTTATATAATCTCTGCATTGTAAATACTTCATTATATCAAGCAAATAAGAAAGAAGTCCATCAGACTCCTGAATCCGAAGAGCAACTTATATATTCTCATTTACTAGGATTGAGTTTATTTGCATCAAGACCATTTATCACCTATGCTATTTTTATTATTTTTATTATTTAAACTGATTTTATTTCATTTCTAGGTATTATTTCAGTAGGATTTCACTGTCTAGCACTTAATCCATTTTTAAACAAATCAAATACATAAATAAAACACTATATAATTTACCGAGGATCTTTTAATCTTGCATTTTAAATGTGTCAAGTGTCTCTAAAATAAATATCCATATCACATCAATCTATTAGCACAGTTAATTTGTTTCTCAAAGGTATAACAGCAATGAATCTAGTTAATTTCATTGAGAAAACTACCTAATATACACATTATTGAGTTATTTAAATGTTTATAAATCTTAATTTATATTTGTTTTGATTCAATTCAATTTGAACAAATAAAGCATTGCAAGAATAAAAACAGAGAATATTAGGCATTTAAACACATAAATGAAAAGCAATGTTGGTCTTATTACAATCAGATGGCTTTGGAAAGTTTGAATGTTAGTTACTACAGTCACTAACCAATTCACACTATCATTTTTAAATTGGATTTCCTTTAAAACTAACTAGTAATCATAAAATCTTAAATTCTGGATATAATTTACTTTATACAGCTGTTTAATAGAGTAAGTAATATTTGAAATGTATTATTGGTTCTCCACAAAAGGTATTAGCTTAATTGAATTAAATATAAACTTCCTTTTATTTCTAAGTATTGAAACATCTAAAGATGACAACTGCCAGCATTTACTTTATTTTATGGCCAGCAGAGTGCCTTAAGCATTCAATTAGACCAAGCATGCTTTTTTAACAGTGTCAAAATGGGGCTCAAGATATCTCAAATTTATCATCATCTTCATCATCGTAGTCATCTTGATTGTTGCTTTCATCGGTGTCACCTTTAAAAAATAAAAATTAACATTCAAGTCATAATTGCTATAATAAACACACACATTTTTATATTAATTTATTATTTAAGTTCTGAAAATGAAAACATAAAATATTTCTTTTTTATTTTTCTACTTGATTCTTTCATTTATCTCTCAAGTTCTTTTGAGCAGTAAGAAAGTGGTTAACTTGTTTCTTATCTAGTGAGAAATAACTGATTACATAAGCTGATCAGATCAACTTGAAGACTGTCAAGTTCAATATTTATGTGTGACTAACGATCACACTAAGGAGCTTGATAAGCTTAAAATCGCTTAGGTGCTTATTTTAACAAGAGAAAAATGCAGAACTAATTTGGGGTTTTCACTGAGTGGCTTCTTAATTTTCAAAATAAATCAGTGCTTGTTTTTTAATTGAATGAGGACAATAATATCAAATGTATAAAATAGTTTGAATAAAAATAGCATTAGTTATTTAGATAAAGCTGTTTCTACTTTATTGTGTTTATTATGCTATTGCTATTACAAGGATTGGATTTATCACCTCTGGCAATTCTGTCGTTATTGGTAGTGGTGGCGATATTTCTTTCAAATTTGTCACAGAGAAGATTAATTATTTAAATCATTCTTACTCACAGATCTGTTAATTCATATCTGCATTCATTTATATATAAATAAATCACGAGAAATAAATACAACTTGTAATCATTAAACTTTATTATGAAATCCACGTCATGAAGACATTATCAAATTAGGATTTTCGTTTAAATTAGCATACTAATCATTTAAAATATTCCTTGAATCAACTCCATATAGTTTACTATGAATATCTAAACAATATAAAACTTCAAATATTTGATCAAATATTCTATCAGCTCTCGACGTATCTTATTTGATAAGATTATACTTATTCTTGTTTCATTTGTGGGTTAGTGAAAAAAGTCCCTATATTTATACTATCAATCCTACAGTCTAATATTATGATATAAATAATACCTCATGATAGTATAAAATAAAATAGGAAATTACTGAATTGAGATTAAATCACATATTTTCATTTGACAGGTGTCACTCTTCTCAATAATTCTCAAATTAATTAATTAAGCAGAGTTTTAGATTATTAATTAAGGTTTTTTTAAATAATGACAAGGTGGATAATAATGTTGCTCTAGCTCAGGTTAAGCTAAGTAGAAGCTCTTTTGAATTAGAATACACTGAAATAAGATCATTTTAATTCATAAATACACAAATATTATAAAAATAATTTATTATATTGAAAGCATTCAGTTCAATAAAGATGTTTCTATGAAAATATACCTAAAAATATACATTACAATGATATTTAAACAAATAAAGGGATTAAACTTAGAATGAGTGGATTGAAGTCAAAAGATAAACAGAGCATCATGTAGCTCACAAGGAATGCTAATATATATATCACCTCACAGAATGACTGCTGGGGATTAATGACAGTTAAATGGCTAATCTTTGTTGCAAAGCAACTTATATGGATTTACCTTATAGTGATCCCAAAAATGTACAACTTTCTATGGAGAAGGAACTCAATAGAATCTTGTTATTATAAAAAATAACTGGCAATCGATTGAGTTCCTAAAATTGAATACAAGACTCTAAAAGAAGAATAAAAAGTTTCAAAGTACATCTCTAACTATCAACGAAAGCATTTGTCAGCAAGAAAGACTCCTATCTTCAATTCCAACAAGAATGAATCTTAACCACCTTCATTTATAATCCATGACGCTTAGAGCGAAGAATAATATAGACAGCACTAATGCCCACATTTGAAAACACCTCGACAAACTCTAAAAACAAAGGGTAGATTTAAAATACTTCCTTAAACTAAATGAACCGGTAAGTATAGTAATATAGCTGAATTTCATAGAAACCTCTCAATCCATTCACATTGACTCAGCTTATATTAGAAGTAGTGAAGAGGAAAAAGACTCTAGCACATACGAATGATGCCAATCATCAAACTAATCTGGTGGTTGGCCATCAAAAAATATCAGACTAGGCAGTACCCCCTTTAATCTTAGTACTAACTAGGTAGTATAAAATCCCTGAAAAATAAAACCCCATGAATTCTATTAAGAATTTAAATAGGAAGTATTTAAAAATAATCAAGAATTTATATATTTATCAGATAAATGAGAATTTAGGTTGGTTGTATTAATTAATTCATTGAATTTATTTCATCTAAGTAGATATATCATCAATAGTAGATAAAAAATTTAAGTTATACCCTATAACTTTCAGCATTAAAACAAAATATTAATCAATCTTGAACTTTCGTCTCAGAATGGTTGGGTACCAACCTGTGTCTTAATATTTATCATAGTCTTTCTTTAACTGCTTCCCCAAAATTACTTCGATAATTATTACCACAAGTGAGTAAAGGTCTTGTCTAGTATCAGAAATTTCCATTTCCTTCAAGTCTCTTGAATGTTAATATGAGGTTAATGGGATTTAACTTATCTGAGCTTTGAGACTAACTATCGATGCATGAGAAAAGTTAGTTATAAAAATCTGGGTTCTTTGTCACATTTAAGCTTGATATTTTCAGGAGTCAACCTATGGACTATTTCTAACTAGTGTAGATTTTTAATACCATAAATCAACTAGTCTATTATAGCTTTCTTAGAAACAATATTGCCAAGTAATATAATTAACTGAAAATTAGTAGAGCTCTTCTTAGTCTTTATACATATTAGAATTGTAAAAAATTACTCCAACTATTTAATCAAAATGCTCGCTTTGTTTTCTTGAATTAAGCTCACTATTTTAAACTAATTCAAAATTCTAGTAACTAAATTCAAATCTTTATTCAAGGCCTTTTCTAATGAATACATAAGTCTCCATTTATCTGATTGAATAGGCTGGTATCAGGATAGAACACTCCAATATGTTTTGAAATCTGATTAATACTTTTTAATTCCCATCAATTCAGAGAATTTAGTAAATATACTTTACTCTTTACCATCAAAACCTTGGTCATATTATTTTTGAAAAAAATTAAGGATCTGTTCCTCAAGAATGGAAAAACTTTCCTCAGTATTTAACAAAAATGCTTAAACAGAAGCAGGAGATTATTTAAAGAGCATAGCCTTTATTTCTTGTTGAAGTTAGCTCTTCTCAATTGATAAACCCTAAGTTTAGTCGTTTGCAATAAGGCATTGAATCTACTTGATTGACTATAAAAAAAATTAGAAAATATATGCTTACAATCTTGGAATTGCAGGCAGCTGTAAGCTCTGCTATACTGTGCTAACATAAATGTGTAAGCAATTAATTTTTATCGCATATAATTTCGCATTTAGTGCCTACTGTTAGCACACATAAAATTCATACTTCCCTTGGGTCTTAAGTTGATATAAAAACCCTTGATTTATTGAAAGAACTTATCTATGTCTCTTCATTTCGACTGGTGTATACATTTAATTGCAAATGTAACAATTCGTGAGTTTCTAAGGATTTTTATTTTTAAATTTAGCTCTACTCTTACTTCTGCATCTCCAAATCTCAAAGTATTCTTATTAGGTCAAGTATATCTATAGGTACTCATCTGATGACGTCCTTAGTGGTCAGGTTTGAAAGATGAGCTCAGAAAACTATGATCTGTAGCTTTCTACACCTGGATGAGTTGCCTTAAGCTCTGTAAAGGTGAGAGAATAGACCTCGATTTGGGGAATTGAACTGACCCGAGTATAAAAAGTTGAATTTTTCAAGAATTTAAAAACTCTTTAAAACTACTCAAATACCGCGATTTTACCTATTTTTACCATATTTGTCAGTATTTATTAATTATCATATTTTTACCAATTATTCACAATTATTGCTATTATCATGGTTTTGACTAGTTTTTCGAGGCAAACATTGAAAACGTAATCTGGGTATTTAGAGTATTAGGAACAATAGTAGATACGTTGGAGAGCAGTTAAAGTTAAACTGAAGGTTTTCTGATGACCTTTGGCGATAACAAAGTCCATGCCA
>ARYC01019589.1:0-17728 GCA_000711775.1 Oxytricha trifallax
AAGATTGTCTTCATTAAATAGTAAATGTATTAACTTTAATTTGTATATTTAGAGATCAAGTACTCATCCCAAAAGTTACTATTTAAACTCAAATCATTAAGATATATATAGACTTTTATCTTAAAAATTATCAAAAAATGCATCTATATTACTCTTGATAAACAATTCAAGCTTACACTATACTTATTAAGTTTATGTAAATAAAATATATATAATCTTTGACAATCCCTTTAATATAATGTGAATAGTTATCATCATCGTCCTGAGTAATAAAATATACATTTCTTACCCAAATTTAATAACATTAGTAAGTCATTACATTTTAATTGTTCAATAAATAGTTCATAATGTTTACAACAACGAAAAGCTTTAAATTACAGGCAAGCATGAAGTGAATTTTGGCTTAATTTCTTGTTATGAATTTATGTCTTAATAGAAATAATCCCGTTAAATTTGAAGCATTTATTCATATGTACGTGTTTGTTTAAATATGATAATATTCGATTTTCACAATTAACTTACTCAAGTGTTTTATTTATCTTAATTAAAAACGACATAATATAGTCAGTAATTAATATTGCTGAATTTTATTTGCCAAGTTATTGTTGATTGGTTACATTCAGTATGATTAAAATAATCATTAACACAGTGATTTCAAACCCCTCTTTCTTGTTATATATATAAATGATATGTGACTTCTTTAGCCAATTGACTATCATAGATTTACCCTTTAACTTCTTATTTTTGATATTTAACTTGTCACATATTTTACTTATTAACTAAAGAGTCTTCTTTTGATCAAAGTTGAAACCATTGTCAAAGATTATATTGATTCTTTTAAACCCTATAAGACCTGCTTTCCCCAACTTGTCATCATAGGTTTCATCTATAAGGCCAGTTCTGCTCTATAAATTAACCCCAACTAATTTGAATTTTATCTTAAGATTATGAGTTTAAGGTTTAACACAGCAAGCACTCTTTTACTAGGTATTACAAGTATAACAGGATCGATCTTCGCTATTACACTTGATTGAAGGTTAAATAATTTGTCTAACAACTATTTTAAGTCTTGTTACTATGCTAAAAACTTTTAAAACTATGATTTTAGGTTTCACTAAATAGGTAATATGTTGTGATCTTCAGAAAGGATTATTTTGTAAGTAAGGCTTGAGTATATAATTTATATTTATTTATATTTGATGGTAAATAATCTTCAATTTCAAAGATATCATTGATTACTCCTCTATCTCCAATATTTAAGTGATTTTCTTTGCTGTCATAATGCTATACTTTTCTCTAAAGTCATGAAGTATTTTTACTCATATTCAAATTCCTTGTCTTTAGCTCTAGATTATTTAGTTTGATGCATTTAACAGTTGTTTTCTTTTTGTTTAAAATGTTGAATATATCATCTTTTGCATAATTAAAACAAATAGATATTGAGTTCTACTTATTAAATTAATTTATAGCATTTATTAATTTCAAATGTTGATTTTATTTTTATCGTTACTATTGCTCATATAAATCTAAAACCCCGAGGCTGAAGTATTTAACAACCATAAACATGTATTATTACTACTTACCATATTTAATTATTCAGATTCAGCTAAAAGTAACGCGTAGACACTGTACCTATAAACTAGCTAGCTTGTCCTCCTAACAGTTCCACTGATGCCTGCAGTAGCACTTTCACATGAAGTTTGAGTGTATAAACTAAATCAATGGATGTATAATATGCAATTATTATTTGAACTCATTAGAAATTATGGTAAATATCAGTGTTGTTATCTTGTCAAATGATGCAGAGGCTTATATAATCTCTGCATTGTAAATACTTCATTATATCAAGCAAATAAGAAAGAAGTCCATCAGACTCCTGAATCCGAAGAGCAACTTATATATTCTCATTTACTAGGATTGAGTTTATTTGCATCAAGACCATTTATCACCTATGCTATTTTTATTATTTTTATTATTTAAACTGATTTTATTTCATTTCTAGGTATTATTTCAGTAGGATTTCACTGTCTAGCACTTAATCCATTTTTAAACAAATCAAATACATAAATAAAACACTATATAATTTACCGAGGATCTTTTAATCTTGCATTTTAAATGTGTCAAGTGTCTCTAAAATAAATATCCATATCACATCAATCTATTAGCACAGTTAATTTGTTTCTCAAAGGTATAACAGCAATGAATCTAGTTAATTTCATTGAGAAAACTACCTAATATACACATTATTGAGTTATTTAAATGTTTATAAATCTTAATTTATATTTGTTTTGATTCAATTCAATTTGAACAAATAAAGCATTGCAAGAATAAAAACAGAGAATATTAGGCATTTAAACACATAAATGAAAAGCAATGTTGGTCTTATTACAATCAGATGGCTTTGGAAAGTTTGAATGTTAGTTACTACAGTCACTAACCAATTCACACTATCATTTTTAAATTGGATTTCCTTTAAAACTAACTAGTAATCATAAAATCTTAAATTCTGGATATAATTTACTTTATACAGCTGTTTAATAGAGTAAGTAATATTTGAAATGTATTATTGGTTCTCCACAAAAGGTATTAGCTTAATTGAATTAAATATAAACTTCCTTTTATTTCTAAGTATTGAAACATCTAAAGATGACAACTGCCAGCATTTACTTTATTTTATGGCCAGCAGAGTGCCTTAAGCATTCAATTAGACCAAGCATGCTTTTTTAACAGTGTCAAAATGGGGCTCAAGATATCTCAAATTTATCATCATCTTCATCATCGTAGTCATCTTGATTGTTGCTTTCATCGGTGTCACCTTTAAAAAATAAAAATTAACATTCAAGTCATAATTGCTATAATAAACACACACATTTTTATATTAATTTATTATTTAAGTTCTGAAAATGAAAACATAAAATATTTCTTTTTTATTTTTCTACTTGATTCTTTCATTTATCTCTCAAGTTCTTTTGAGCAGTAAGAAAGTGGTTAACTTGTTTCTTATCTAGTGAGAAATAACTGATTACATAAGCTGATCAGATCAACTTGAAGACTGTCAAGTTCAATATTTATGTGTGACTAACGATCACACTAAGGAGCTTGATAAGCTTAAAATCGCTTAGGTGCTTATTTTAACAAGAGAAAAATGCAGAACTAATTTGGGGTTTTCACTGAGTGGCTTCTTAATTTTCAAAATAAATCAGTGCTTGTTTTTTAATTGAATGAGGACAATAATATCAAATGTATAAAATAGTTTGAATAAAAATAGCATTAGTTATTTAGATAAAGCTGTTTCTACTTTATTGTGTTTATTATGCTATTGCTATTACAAGGATTGGATTTATCACCTCTGGCAATTCTGTCGTTATTGGTAGTGGTGGCGATATTTCTTTCAAATTTGTCACAGAGAAGATTAATTATTTAAATCATTCTTACTCACAGATCTGTTAATTCATATCTGCATTCATTTATATATAAATAAATCACGAGAAATAAATACAACTTGTAATCATTAAACTTTATTATGAAATCCACGTCATGAAGACATTATCAAATTAGGATTTTCGTTTAAATTAGCATACTAATCATTTAAAATATTCCTTGAATCAACTCCATATAGTTTACTATGAATATCTAAACAATATAAAACTTCAAATATTTGATCAAATATTCTATCAGCTCTCGACGTATCTTATTTGATAAGATTATACTTATTCTTGTTTCATTTGTGGGTTAGTGAAAAAAGTCCCTATATTTATACTATCAATCCTACAGTCTAATATTATGATATAAATAATACCTCATGATAGTATAAAATAAAATAGGAAATTACTGAATTGAGATTAAATCACATATTTTCATTTACAGGTGTCACTCTTCTCAATAATTCTCAAATTAATTAATTAAGCAGAGTTTTAGATTATTAATTAAGGTTTTTTTAAATAATGACAAGGTGGATAATAATGTTGCTCTAGCTCAGGTTAAGCTAAGTAGAAGCTCTTTTGAATTAGAATACACTGAAATAAGATCATTTTAATTCATAAATACACAAATATTATAAAAATAATTTATTATATTGAAAGCATTCAGTTCAATAAAGATGTTTCTATGAAAATATACCTAAAAATATACATTACAATGATATTTAAACAAATAAAGGGATTAAACTTAGAATGAGTGGATTGAAGTCAAAAGATAAACAGAGCATCATGTAGCTCACAAGGAATGCTAATATATATATCACCTCACAGAATGACTGCTGGGATTAATGACAGTTAAATGGCTAATCTTTGTTGCAAAGCAACTTATATGGATTTACCTTATAGTGATCCCAAAAATGTACAACTTTCTATGGAGAAGGAACTCAATAGAATCTTGTTATTATAAAAAATAACTGGCAATCGATTGAGTTCCTAAAATTGAATACAAGACTCTAAAAGAAGAATAAAAAGTTTCAAAGTACATCTCTAACTATCAACGAAAGCATTTGTCAGCAAGAAAGACTCCTATCTTCAATTCCAACAAGAATGAATCTTAACCACCTTCATTTATAATCCATGACGCTTAGAGCGAAGAATAATATAGACAGCACTAATGCCCACATTTGAAAACACCTCGACAAACTCTAAAAACAAAGGGTAGATTTAAAATACTTCCTTAAACTAAATGAACCGGTAAGTATAGTAATATAGCTGAATTTCATAGAAACCTCTCAATCCATTCACATTGACTCAGCTTATATTAGAAGTAGTGAAGAGGAAAAAGACTCTAGCACATACGAATGATGCCAATCATCAAACTAATCTGGTGGTTGGCCATCAAAAAATATCAGACTAGGCAGTACCCCCTTTAATCTTAGTACTAACTAGGTAGTATAAAATCCCTGAAAAATAAAACCCCATGAATTCTATTAAGAATTTAAATAGGAAGTATTTAAAAATAATCAAGAATTTATATATTTATCAGATAAATGAGAATTTAGGTTGGTTGTATTAATTAATTCATTGAATTTATTTCATCTAAGTAGATATATCATCAATAGTAGATAAAAAATTTAAGTTATACCCTATAACTTTCAGCATTAAAACAAAATATTAATCAATCTTGAACTTTCGTCTCAGAATGGTTGGGTACCAACCTGTGTCTTAATATTTATCATAGTCTTTCTTTAACTGCTTCCCCAAAATTACTTCGATAATTATTACCACAAGTGAGTAAAGGTCTTGTCTAGTATCAGAAATTTCCATTTCCTTCAAGTCTCTTGAATGTTAATATGAGGTTAATGGGATTTAACTTATCTGAGCTTTGAGACTAACTATCGATGCATGAGAAAAGTTAGTTATAAAAATCTGGGTTCTTTGTCACATTTAAGCTTGATATTTTCAGGAGTCAACCTATGGACTATTTCTAACTAGTGTAGATTTTTAATACCATAAATCAACTAGTCTATTATAGCTTTCTTAGAAACAATATTGCCAAGTAATATAATTAACTGAAAATTAGTAGAGCTCTTCTTAGTCTTTATACATATTAGAATTGTAAAAAATTACTCCAACTATTTAATCAAAATGCTCAGCTTTGTTTTCTTGAATTAAGCTCACTATTTTAAACTAATTCAAAATTCTAGTAACTAAATTCAAATCTTTATTCAAGGCCTTTTCTAATGAATACATAAGTCTCCATTTATCTGATTGAATAGGCTGGTATCAGGATAGAACACTCCAATATGTTTTGAAATCTGATTAATACTTTTTAATTCCCATCAATTCAGAGAATTTAGTAAATATACTTTACTCTTTACCATCAAAACCTTGGTCATATTATTTTTGAAAAAAATTAAGGATCTGTTCCTCAAGAATGGAAAAACTTTCCTCAGTATTTAACAAAAATGCTTAAACAGAAGCAGGAGATTATTTAAAGAGCATAGCCTTTATTTCTTGTTGAAGTTAGCTCTTCTCAATTGATAAACCCTAAGTTTAGTCGTTTGCAATAAGGCATTGAATCTACTTGATTGACTATAAAAAATTAGAAAATATATGCTTACAATCTTGGAATTGCAGGCAGCTGTAAGCTCTGCTATACTGTGCTAACATAAATGTGTAAGCAATTAATTTTTATCGCATATAATTTCGCATTTAGTGCCTACTGTTAGCACACATAAAATTCATACTTCCCTTGGGTCTTAAGTTGATATAAAAACCCTTGATTTATTGAAAGAACTTATCTATGTCTCTTCATTTCGACTGGTGTATACATTTAATTGCAAATGTAACAATTCGTGAGTTTCTAAGGATTTTTATTTTTAAATTTAGCTCTACTCTTACTTCTGCATCTCCAAATCTCAAAGTATTCTTATTAGGTCAAGTATATCTATAGGTACTCATCTGATGACGTCCTTAGTGGTCAGGTTTGAAAGATGAGCTCAGAAAACTATGATCTGTAGCTTTCTACACCTGGATGAGTTGCCTTAAGCTCTGTAAAGGTGAGAGAAGATAGACCAAGGTTTGGGGAATTAATCTGACCTCAATTAAAAAAATTAAATTTCTCAAGAATTTTTAAAACTTTGAAAAATGCTCAAATACTGTCATTTTTTCTATTTTACCATATTTGTCAGTATTTATTAATTATCATATTTTTACCAATTATTCACAATTAATGCATTATCATGGTTTTGACAAGTTTTTCGAGGAAAACATAGAAAACGTAATCTGGGTATTTAGAGAACGAGGAACAATAGTAGATACGTTGGAGAGCAGTTAAAGTAAAAATGAAGGTCTTCTGATGACTTTTGCGAATAACAAAATTCCATGCCCAGAAAACTCAATACTTAGCTAGATTCTTCTTAATCTAAGGAGGAGCTAGACTGGGAATACATTGATGACAAAGAAAAAGAATACATAATTTAAGTATAAGAAATTACTTAATTAAAAGTTTATATTAAATAGACTTAAATAAGGTAATTAAAACAAATTTTAAAAGTGTGGTAAAATAAATTATAATCAAAGAAACCCCTAATAACATAAAGTATATGCCCCATATTAGTCCTAAGGAGACATTGCTATTTCCAATCTAGCGGTTCTTGAGTTTAACATAAAAATTCCAAACTTCAAAGAAAGTCAAAGTAAAACATACTCTGATAAATGATAATTTTTGTTTGAAAAAAAAGGAACAATAAAAAGATGTGTTTGTTCCCAAACATAAATTTTTCTTGTTAATATTTAATGTCCTAATGATATTGCATTAAATAACTTTAGACTAGGCACAATCTAAATAGTAAAGTATAACCAATAAAATTTATTCATTTATAGTATAAAAAAATTAATAAACTTAAACTTTTCATTCTAAATCAAAATATTTAAGTCCTAACTATTTTAATTAAATTCATATTAAATAGATAACAAAGCTTATAGAAAATAACAAGAATTTCGTAAAAATAAACATTAAGTAGCTGGAGGGACATCTGAATACCAAACAAGACTGGTGGTGCAACTTCAAACATTCATGTAATTTTCCAAACTTAAATACTTTAGTGGGATATCACATGCCTAGTTTTAAAAAGACTACTATGAGGTTCATTAAAGATGTATTGAGCTGCAAGAAAGAGCTCATAAAATCTGCAGAAATAATTTATGTCAATGTTCCTAAATTCCCAGAGCTCTCTGTAGCAAACATTTATGACATAATTAAAAATGAGAAAGCTGTAAACAAATACCTAGGAATTTACGAAGACATAAAGGAGCTACCTGACAAGCACTTCTTCTTCGAAATAATAGGTACACTAAAGAATGAGTTCATTACCTAGCTTGTCCAGAACCAGCAGAATCTTAGATACACAGGCTAAGCTGATGAAGAATAGAAAAAAACTATTAAAATAAATGAAGAATTACTCAAAGAAATCCAATCTATTTCCAGATACTCCAGTAAGCTATAAATACATAAATTTATGAATGCTTTATTTAAGAAAAGAAAGAAAAGGCCTTATCGAGGCTAAAGATCAGTTCTCAAGGGAGAAAATAGAACAAAAAACGGAAAAGATTTGAGATTGTTTCAGAATAACAGCAGCCGATGTAAATTCAGCAACATAATTAAAATTTTATGCACATAAACAATGACTCGCAAATTATGAAAAGCCCACCAAAAAAAAGAATGCAATTTAACATGAGACATAATATAATTTTAATAACATAAACTTTAAGTAAATTAGTTATTTATGTCTCAAGTAATAAAGAACGCATCAAATATAAGCACTTTCTTTCACTGTTTTTACAATTACTTGTTTGAATTTTTGTTATAGATTTCTCCACAAAGAAATAATTTGTCTTATTGTTGACTCTGAAATCATGTTGACATAAAGTTTATGTATAGTCTTTCTTTACCCTTGAAAAGATCATTTTTATGAAATTATACTAAGATGAATAAGGGCTATTGAACTTCAACCTCCAACCATTTTCCTAAACCTACCTTTAATACAACTTCAAATAGTGAGCTCTTAAGTATTCTAAGAATATCGTTAATTGCTTTCCCTCATACCTAGCTTTCAATTATCAACCCCCCTAACAAGTTGCATGGACCTTGTATATTCTATGAAGTTGTTGCTTAGTTATTTTCTTTTCCGGAAAAGTTCTATGAAAAAGAAGAGCACGCTTTTACAATGATAAATGCTTCTAAGCTTATAGTGTATTCCTTGAAACCAAGTACTCCAAATCATGTTGATCCAGTTTAGCTTGTTCTTATTATTGTTTGTTTTCTTAAATAAACGAGGTTTTAATTCACTTTATTATTCTATTGATTAAACTTTCTTTGAATCCTGTTATTTTTCTTATCTATTTAATTTTCATAAATAACTTAGATTCTTTGCTATATTCATCTTTCCCAAACCTTAAGAGTTTTATAAGCTTTATATTGACTTCCGAAGAATTAATTTTTGTACTTCATTATTTAATTTTTTATTCAATTTATTAATTAATACAACCAACCTAAATTTTCTTATATTTGATTATTATTAGCCAGAATCAATCAAAATTAGCGTAAAAATATATATATACATATATGGATAATTAGTTGATCCAATAGATTTATAATTGAGCTCATCATTAAAATATTACACCAATAATAAATATATTCTTGATTATTTATATTATTAATAAACACACCCCTATATTAATTCTTAATAAATCTTGGTGTTGTAAGTAAGGACTTTAGTGATGACGCACTAAGACACAATACAGCATATTGCTATTAAACACTAAAACATTAATAAGATTATAGAATCAAAATTATATGATCCCAATTATATTATATTATATTATAAAAAAATTATCATACACTAGTAAAGCTACCTTAAAAATAAATGATAGCAGACTATCTTAAAATGATTGAGCAAATCTACATTACCGAAAAGTAGAAACAATAATCGAACTGCACTTGAAATTTAGCTTCTTCAATGACTGCAAAATAATTAGTGATATGCTCTTTACTATGATAGATAACATAGAAAAAATTGAAGTAGAAAAACAAGCAAAGATAAATATTGCCCTACCAGCTGCTTGTGTTAGATACAAATAATTATATATACACTAGATGATGAAATAATAGGACTCATTCGCATCAAAAGGCACGTCAATCGAAGAAAACATATACGAATCCTTAATCTTTAACAACAAATTAGCCTTAATTTGAGACTAAGAGCCAAACAAATACAATTCCTCCAGTTAAATTTCAACCAGCTAGTAATATCCCAAGCAATAGATGAATATGTCTTTTATCTAAATACAAAATATATTATAGCATGAAAGACTACTACCTATCAACGATTAAGATAGAAAGAGAATTCGAAGTATCATAAAAATTAATTACAGCTTATAAAACTGATAATAAAGTAGGCAAAAAAGGAAAACACAGACAATACAATTGATGATAATTGTGATGTAAACAGTGAAAGCACTAATAATCAATGACAGATAGAATAAGTAGATTAACAGCAATAGTGCATTTCGATTCTTTACCAAGGCAATTAGGTGGTCTATGAAACTGCCATCTGATTTAGTAATTTAATTTAATTACTTTGATTTTGGCAAATAAACGTATTGAATATTATTAATTAATAAATTAATAATATTTTATAATCTGATTTAAAATTAATTTTAGAGTAAAAGATTATTTATTATATTTCATCTAGGGGGGGAGGGCAACTAGTTTAGCATAAGGTTTGGCTAGCTTATCTATCCAAGAAAGTGATAGAGCCGTTGGATACAAAAATGGGAAAAATAGTCTGCAGCCTTAGCACTAAAAATATGATAGATAAGTTGTTGGTGAAAATAAATATATTTGAAGTATAAATGAGTCAACTTGGAGATGCTATGTATCAAATGATTCCGCAAATAATGGTTGAAGTTTATCTCAAAGAGAAGACACAATGATTTTACATGTGAAAATTGAGTTAGAAAATATCATGGAAACATGCAAGAAGTAATTTGATTAACTGTAAGTTAAGAATGAGAGAATTAATAACTATATAGTTATGAAAGAGCAGGCATTGCTCATGTAGATATAATGATAGGAATTATAGATTAGAAAGTATAAAATAACAGGTAAAGGAGTCAACGGGGAGACATCAGTTGGGTAATTATTAATGAGCTGCCAAGGATCTTTAAAAACTGTCAAAATTGGGTTATCTTTAAGATAGAAAGGCATACCGAATTTTGGAAATCTTCGGTTTAAATAGTAGGGTAAAATGACTTTTTGGCCAAAGTACAAAAGAAACTAAGGCAGCAATTTTTAACTCTATTTGTGAGATCATCGACAGAGATAAATCTCCATTAGTCAATTTAGATCGAAGATTGGAGGATTAGAATAATTAAATTTAAATATAATTTTTATTTTGTCAGCCTTTATTATTTAAACCAAAGACTCGATTAATACCTATTTAATAAACTAATTAGGGTATATAAATTGATATTGTCCTAATTATAAAAACATTTATTAGTAGTAAATAACTTTAAGTAAATTAAAAATATTAATAAAACACATTGAGTAAAACTAGATAGCAGTTCCTGAAATACAACAATTCGAAGAGTGATGCTTCACCTAGCGGTTCTCCGCATTTTAATCCTGATCCTTAGCCTCCGCTTCTTCTGTCTGCTGCTTGGTCTCTCTTCTCTCTTCATCTTCTATGTTCTGCTTTTACTGCACTTTCTCATCGAGGTCGTTCATGTTTGATTCGATCTCCGTTTTCAGGTTTAATCTGGGTTTCTACCCTTGGTGATATTCCTGGTCGATCCCTATAAATGCAGTTTTCTAACTCGTTTAAGTTCTTACTGTTGCTTCTGTTGAGGTCTTTCTCATACCTTTCATACTCTTGCTCCAGTTCTTCTCCTCTCTCTTGGTCCATTGGCTTGTACATTCTCTTCTATGTGAATTACTATTCCAATATCTCGAATATCTTCCACTGAATTTTGATTCCTCCATCATGTCCTTAGTTGTTTAGTTTTTTCTTATTATTTTAATTTAAATATTTGTATTATAATTCTCAGATTTTACTTCCTTATTTACTCAAGATTCTATACTCTATTGTGGATATTCATTTCGTTGAAATCATTTCATTTTTTCATCAAATTCTACTTCTCTTTTCTTGACATACACCACTCTAAAATTTTTTTTACTGGTTAGTAGTACTCGTATGCCTCTAATTATCTTATTCTATTGTCCAGCCAGACATGTTCGCGACAATCTCTATTTAGATGCTGCTTTACATGTCAATGATTCTGTTTTCCCTTATTTGTTATGAAAAACTTGTAGGATCACCAGCTGCATTTATTGAGTTGCAGCTTCCGAGGTGATTATATTCTACAAACATTTTTGTACGTTACAGTAGTGGCTCATGCCGTATGGCGAAATAGTTCTGCCCTAACTAATGACCATCATCGTGACCATTACATTTTCAGTCATAAATAATTTCTTCTTCTTTGCATACTACTTCCCCTTTTTATTTGAGTATCTCTGGGGATTTTTTTATTTTTGCGAATTCTGTGAGGTCCGCTTTTATCTTTTTCATGTTCTTCTGAACTAGCTCTAGGATTATTTCATTCGTGTTGGTGTCTTCTAGCTGGGTGACATTCCTTAATATTTTGTTTGGAATATCCCTGGACGTCTTGAATGCAATCCTTTTGAGCTGGATTTCCATCTTCTATATTTCGCTGATCTTCACATATTAAGCTGCTACCAGTGGGGTGTACTTATAGATTAGAAACGATCTTATTTGTGCTACCATTATTGTATCTCCTACAGTTGGATTGCTTGATTTGTCAGCTTTTGATAGAACTGGGTTTTTTGTTTTACTTCGTTACAAGGGTTTTTCAACAATAATTAATTGTTTAAACAGATGTTCATTCCTAGATTATTTCGCTTCCTGAACATTACAGATTCTCTCAATTTGCATGATTTTTCAATCTTCTTCGCATCACTTAGAAACACTCTCTTTTTCCTGTTCAGTTTTAAATTGTGAGATATTTCCAATCCTTAAAAGCATTCTAGCACTCTCTTGAATTGTTCAGGATCACTGATGTTAATAGAATGTCATCTGCAAAACCAATTAATTTGCCTTATTTAATCAAGGAAAATTGTTCTGGTTGAGAAATAGAGTGCGTCCTATAGGTAAATATTGAATAACATAGGTGATAATCAACTACCTTGAGCTACTCCTTATTGTGTCTAGATCTCAGCTCACTCAAATTGTATTTTGTTGTTTTAGTATAGAGCCTCAATTAATTTTACTGGTGTAGTGTCATTCTCTTGGATTGCTCTTCTTTTCATAATTTGTATAATCTTGGTCTTTCCAGACTGAGTCAAATGCTTTCTGTATATCCAATAGTAATTTAACTTCTCTTTTGTTACTCTTTCTTCATGAAGTTTTTATGTGTTCCAGAAGTCTCATTAAATTAATGTGGGTGCTCTTGTTTTCTTTATATCCATTTTGATAATTTCCAGTTTTCAACAATTCTATCTTGTTATTTTAGATCTTGTTTTTGATATCTTTTACAACTATTTTACTCAAATGCGAGATGATTACTATTGGCCTAGTATTTGGCACTCTTTAGCCTTTACTTATTAAGATTAGCCTGCCTTCTTTGATTACTGTCGAAATTGTTGCTGTGTTTAACCATTCTACGATTTTCTAGCAAACTGTTTTTAGAATTCTTTCTGACTTTACCAGGATTTTCCGTCAAATCCGTCTGGACCTTAAGCTTTTTTGAAGTTGCATTCTTTGAAACTCTTCTCAATATCTAGTTTCATTGCAAAACTCTCCCAATTCTTATTCATTAGTCATAATTATATCTGCTGTTTGCCCTAATTGTGAGTTTCCATTCCTGCTATCCTTAAACAGCTGGTTATAAATTCTAATATGTGTCTTTTTAAGGGTTCTCCCATTTCTACTCTCCTCATTTATTGTGATTTCTCTTATTGGTTACGATTGCTTTTGACTCTTGGTCAATCTTTTACTAGATAAAAGAAACCTTTTAAGTCATTTCTATCGAGGCAATGTTCAAGGTCTCTGATTACCTTTTTCAGGCTAGATTTGTGTCTATAAATGCATTTTGAATGCTGTTTACTCAGTCTTTGATAGCCCCTTACGATGGCTACTGCTACCAATTTTTGCCTTTAAAGTGTTTTTCTAATTATTTTTAAAGCATTTTTGAATTGGTTAGACAAGCTTCTTTAGCGTTAATTATCTCCCTTCCTCTGTAAATGACCTCCAAGATTACTTTCTTATATCGGATATCCTCAGATTTTTCTCTTTATCTGATAATTTCAAATCATTTTCTTAAAACTTTAACTTGAGTTTCACTTGCAATAATTTATGGTTCGTTAATCTTAGTTGGCTTGTTTCCCAACTGTTAGTCTCAACGTTAGAAAATATTTGGTCTAATTGGTTTCCTCTTTTATGAGTTTCTACTCCTTGTGGAATAGATTCCTTCAGCCCTTCTTTGTTGAGTCTCTAACTTCAATCTTTTAGGTGATAGTTGAAGTCGCCCATTACTATTATTCTCTACTTATTATTACATTTTTGCTTTAATGATTTAATCATGTAAATGAGTCTATTTTAAGTTTCTTTCACCTCTTTCTTCCAATACGGTGGAATTTATACCGTAAATATGTGTAGCGGGAACCCTCTTACGTTCAGTATTGTCCAAGCTATGTACTACCACAGTGTTTTTATTGTTTACATGCGAAAGATACCATTTTTAAGCACCAGAACTCCTCCATTTCTATCTAGATGAGTCTGTGCTATGCTTTTACTATTTAATCTTATTATTTTCTGTAGTCTCGTTTCCACGAGCCCGATAAAGTCGGGCGTTTATTAATATTTCTCTCAGGAGTTCATTTTATTTTAATTTTGAATTCAGTCCTATAAAACATTTACTTCAATAATAATTAACAATATATTTTAATTGATATTATCTTCCAAAATCTTCGTTTTTAATTGACTAATATGGTTTTGTCAGAGTTAGCATCTTAATTACCAAAAATAATATATAAATCGAAGTGATGATCGAGACATTGTTATTTTAATGGGTAAATATCTATATATAAATTGATAATTGTGTTTTTGGATGAGAAAATCAAGGTTTTTTTTATGTAAAATGATATTATACTTGACCCCAGACAAAATTTTCCATGTACAATTATAGTTAATATTTATGATGGTTTGAGATGACAATATTATTATTGGGAAAATTGACTTTTCTATGATAGGACTATTTTCGACCCTTTTCCTTGTCCATTGCACATCTCATGCTGTCATGGTCCTTTAAAGGTGAAAATCTACAGATCAATGCGTTGAAAGCTGGCCTTCAAAGACCTTGTCCTAGGAACTTCTAAAGATGCCAACTGACAGAGCTAGGGCTAGCTACTCATAAATATGGTCTTTTCTACGAATTATTCTAAAATTGGACTTGGCAGGGAATAACCCTTGGTATTAAGCTGAAGAAAAGGATATAGAAACAACTAATAATAATTACATAGACAAAACCCTGAAAATAACCCTTTCTATCTTTAACAACATAACTTAGATACATTTCTAAGCAAAACCCTAAAGACAATCCAAATAAGAAGAATTTTAATTGTTGATTCCCGATCAAATCGAGGAATCAAAAGAAAAAATGAAATTATTAAAAAAAATAAATATATTTTATTAATATAAATATGGATAAAAAGCTATTGCTATTCCACTAATAGTAAATTTGATTTTACAAGAAAACATTATATTTATGAATATAGTTTAAGTTTTTATTACTTAAATAATTATCCTTTCTTTGTGATCACAATATTTAGAGCTCCCAGCTTTTTATACTTATATAGGTATTTATAAGTTGAGTTAAATAATGTAATTTTAAAATTATTTTTAGCATTACTCAAATGGCCAGAACCTTTTAAAATCCCTATCTACTGAATCTCTATGCTTGCTATTTATTCACGCTTTCTTTGTTGAAATCGTAGTACAGCATTCTCTGAGAGTGTTTAAAATACCATTTTTTACACTCTCTTGAAGTAGTCGAGTCAGGCATAATAAGCTATTAAGAGGAATCTATGATTTTATTATATGCTATTTTTTATGAATTGTGAGGTTCATCAGACGCCTGAAATTTTAAATCTGAGGCTATAATTGTACAGTTGCCACTTTTATTATCTCCCTTGATAAACATAGGCAAGGAATGTCTTTTGATACCAGGGAAATGTATTTTAGAATTCTATTTCTTCTTTTACCTCCAGATCTACAATTATTAATATTATTATATCAAAATGAGACTTCTCACAATCCAAAGCCTTATCTTTAATTAAAGACATTATAATAATATTGTCTAATTTCATGATGATTTTTAAGCCGATTTAATTTGTATTTTTTTGTCACTTTTAGCCTTTCTTCAACAAAATATGATTCAGCTCATCTCTTATTGCTTTTTTGAAGGGTAAATTCATCCAGCCATGAGTTTGGAAGGTGGCTAACTAATCCCAATACTTCTGCCACATAATTGGATCTTCTAAGGCACACTTATATCTGAAGACTAGTTATAATGATGTAATTTATCATTTTTGTATTGTAAACACGGAGCATAGCTAAGCAGCAATCTGCCATTACTTCAATTTGAGTGAAGCTTCATTCATTATTGTAATTATATGCTTATCTTTTCAATCAATAAAATATCCAATAATTCAATTTATATTTTTATTGGGTTTTATTGATATTTATTTATATGATTTTTATTGCATAATGTCATTTAACTTCTAACTTAATTTCAATTACTACCATTAAGTTAACTCATACATTTATATTTTATGGTCTAATTTCAATGATTATGATTAGACAGTGACATCTAAACATTTATCATCACCACTCAGTTAAAACCAAGTTATTTCACAATATTAATGAAAATTTAATACTTTAAAGTGTATTCAGGTCAAGTTTTCAAGATCAATTGTTAAATCAATCTCAGTGTTTATTAAGTTTAGCATATACCCAGTTATTAAAACTAAATGATTTAATTACATTATTTTATTTGATTTATATTTATTGAATATTATATAACATGAACTTCTGATTGATAGTTATGGGTTTATTTGAATTAGAGGAAGAATCATAATATTCTATGAATAAAATGTTAAGTATGAAAGTCTGAATTTAAATTATTCAATGTTAATGAGGGTGATGTATTAAAAGCAACTTACAGCAACAATGTCTGAGGCTTTAAATTTAAATAAGAACTTTTATTAAAATGTTATTAATTTAATTAATATATTACACCGAAATTTGAATTAAATGTATATTAAAAATGAAAGATATTTAACTTAATAAGTTAATTATCTATTATTCAAATGCTTATAATGTTTGTTACTTGAGTTACTTTTATCCTCTTCTACAAAAGCCCTAGTACATATAAATGCAGGCATTATAAATATAAAAAGCGTTAAGAAAAACTTTTGTTTATTTAAATACATATTTATCATTAACTTACCTTTAATTTTAATGTAATTATTAATTGAAAATATATTTTATGGGATTGTAGTAATATTTAATGCCGTTTTAATGCTAGTAACTGACTTAAAAAAAATTAATTAGAAGAATAGGATGATGAAAGAGACATAACTATTTGAAGGTAGACGTACTATATAATTTAAGTCAAAAGCCAGTTTCATTGATTGCTGTTATTGGATGGCGAAGCAGCAAAATGAAAATAAATAGTCTTTATATTAAAATAAACTGCTGATAATTACAGGCTTGTTCATAGTATTTTTATTAAAATTATAAATTATATCAAAGACTATTGTTATATATTTAAGTTAAATTTCGCTTAATTAGAAAGGAAAAAATCAATGTCAATTTGAATTCTTTTGTTGCATTTGCTTTTTTAAATCTTATTCGGCCTATTTATTCTTACTGCAATAAATATATATATATATATATATATATTACTTATTTTTTTATATATTTCTTGAGATCCAGACGAAATCAAAATAAATGTACTTCAATCACAGTGCAAGTTTTTCAAATAAAGAGATACAAAAATCAGACAGTTTCAGGCTAGATGCCACTTGAGGGGTTTAAACACCGAGAAACTAGCAGTATCATGGTAGTTCCTTATAAATCTATTTATGAAATGGAAGCACTGTGTGTTAAGTAACACATTTTGCATAGTGGTAACTTTTATAAATTTAGCTTGTGTTTAATTAGAGT
>ARYC01019590.1:0-19102 GCA_000711775.1 Oxytricha trifallax
TCAAGAGTGGGAAATACTACAGGTGTAGCTTGAAAAGCTAGCTTTAAACAGTTCTCTTCAGTAAAAGAGAAATTGCTTCTAGAAAATCCTATCACTTTATGAGCTTGCTGAAAGTACTCAAGAGAGTTGATTATAGTATCAATAGAGCCATCAATCATAATCCAGTCGTACTCGTCCACTAATACGTAGCTTTGCTACCATACACTCACAGCCTTGCTTTTCTTTTGCATCTTCTTTAATTAGGGCTAAGTGTAGAAATAGATGCCAGTATCTTTGGCAAAGAAGTTTAGATTGCAATTAAGCTACATTGCTTTAATGACTCTCTAGTATTGTTTGAAGTCTCTTTGCACTAAGTGCTAATTCTTGCTGAGTATAAAGACTGATCTTTAAGTTTTAAGAGCAATAAGGATTGCTAAAGCAATGCATATTAGGGTCTTCCCATTGCCAATACCAAAATGAATGAAGTGATTGCTGTTAAGATTGTCACAGATATAGTTTAAACATAAGACCTGAGAGCAGTAAAATTTGAAGCATAAATTTTACTCCAAAGTTTCTAATTCGGCACTTACTCTTAAGAGTTCCTCTGGAGACCTGCTATTGATTCTGGATGCTACTTGGTTTTATAAGTTCTCATTCTTGAATAGCTAAAGAAGGTCATTAACAGCCTTTTCAGAGAAGGCTTCCATAGTCCTTGGCAATTGCATTATTCGATCAAGGTCAGAGAAGTCACAGTTGAGACAGTTGTCAATAGTGTGAATGCTTAACTATACATTTTTCTCGACTTGCGCATTCACAATCAATTACTATACTTTCCTGATTTGTTCAATCTTCCCTACCCATTATTGATCTCTGCTTTGCAGTTTTGAAGCAAGGCCTTTCATAAAATGCACCATTGAGACTTTGTCGATGACTTCTTGCTTTTATAAGAAGGTTGCCCTTGTTGAAGATATGTAGTCTTTTAAAGAATCTAAGTTAGGAGCAGAGCAAAAGGCACATATTCTTACAAAGTACTCTGTATACTCTACAGGAATGTTCTTATAAGGTTCAATCCACAGTCTTGCTTAAGCAAGATAATAAAAGGCACGTTCATTATAAAGAAGGAATTTGGTATTAGTTTGATGATCTAAGGGTCAATTGAAAAGTAGTGCCATGTTTAAGCCAAAAGCTGAATGATGCCTGGATTAGAATCGTTTAGCTTCTAGACTATAGCAAGCTGCTTACTTAGACATGTTGCCTCAGTAATAAAGACCAAGTTGGCTAAGCCTATAGCTTGTCTAGCATTGGGTGACCTTATAAGTAAGAGAATTGCTTCTTATATTAAGTTCTCTTCTGGCTGGATATTTTTCCCCTGTATAGTAACTGAGGGCAGCCAAGAAGATACGAGCCTTGGAGTCTTAGTCTAGCTTTTAGTTACTTGAGATCAGCTCTGTAATTAAATAGAAGAGCCCTTGGTTCACTTAGGGTTCATTTGCCATCTCAAAGTGTTAAAGGAACGAAAAGAGTGATTGGGTGTTGCGAGCCATTATTTCTTGAAGGATCTGTTCCTTTTATTAATAATTTGATTATTTGAAACTTTCAAAGTGCTTGACCAACATCTCATGACCAATGATTGAGCCATTGTTAATAACCAGCTAAGGTAAGGGTCTTGGAGCTTGCATTGATTCACTTGCGAAGCTCACAGTAGTCTGGAACTCACTCACCTTCATTTCCTCGTTTGAGAGGGAGTGGTTAAGATTTTCAGAGACCAGTGACTTGGTATCACTGCTGTTCTTGGCTTTCTTGCTTTTATTGTTTATAAACTTTCTCACAACGTTCTTAAAATCCCATGTCTTTTAATAGCCTTTGAAATCCTCCTGATACAACAGGAGACTCAAATCATAGTTGTTTAAATGTAGGAATTCCTTTGCTCTATTGGTTTTGACGCTATCTTGGGCTCCCTTGTACTCAGCTTTAATGCCCTTCACTTTGCCGCCCTCATCAATATTAGCCTTGGCTTCAAGATTTTCAAAAATCCGATCACCCTGCTCAAGAAGTTGAGCTAACTATTCATTTGAATTATCATTCCTTAACTCTAATATAGGTGCTTAGTAAAGGAAAAAAGCTTACCAGGGCTTCGTTCTTCAATCTATAGGGGAAAAGACTCAGCAAACTGATCCCACTCTTGGGCTGGATTCATGGTATTTTTTAATTTTTATTATAGTATTATATACTGGATTTTTAAATTTAATAGGTGGATTATTAAAAAATACCACTGGATTCTTCAAATTTACTATAAGAAAAACCTCTCCCTTCACTTATCCAGTGGATTTAAAGAGCTACAGCCCGCAAACCAGTTCAAATGCATTGCTTATGTTAATACCAACATATAAAGGTGAAAAAAATAGGCTTGCAAGAAATGGCTGACCCGCCATGGGTCTTTTGAGTGCTTTTCGAGTCTGGCCTCATTGAAAATTGGCTTTTTGGAAAAATCGAAAAATCCGAAGGCCTAATGGCGAATTCAACCCTATACTGTTCATAACGAACATATAACCAGTAGAAATGTGCAGTGAAAGTAGAATGGAAAGCAAAGGCACTCGTTTTCGAAAATCGAGGTCATGGTTGAAGGGGGTCCAGACTGGCTTTGGATTCTAGACTTCAGACTGGATTTTAGACCCTATAAGAGGGGGGGTTTATACTAAAGTTGAATTTTTGCAAAAAGTAGTTGGGAAAGCTACTGGATTTTATGGACATATGGACTTAGTATAGTATTAGGAACACTTTCAACAATATATGATCACTAGAACACTCAAACTGCAATTAGCAGCATTCTTAAAGACTCTCTTTCTAAGACTCTTGAATTAGCCCTCTCATAATAAGTTAAATTGTGAAGTTTGGAATTTCGCTATTTATCGAGATTAAATCATCACTATACCAACTTATACATTTATCACGCATATATGTATTGGGGTTTATATATATAAACCCCAATACATATATGCGTGATAAATTTATAAGTTGGTATAGTGATGATTTAAAATCGATAAATAGCGAAATTCCAAACTTCACAATTTAACTTATTATGAGAGGGCCAATTCAAGAGTCTTAGAAAGAGAGTCTTTTAAGAATGCTGCTAATTGCAGTTTGAGTGTTCTAGTGATCATATATTGTTGAAAGTGTTCCTTATACTATACTAAGTCCATATGTCCATAAAATCCAGTAGCTTTCCCAACTACTTTTTGCAAAAATTCAACTTTAGTATAAACCCCCCCTCTTATAGGGTCTAAAATCCAGTCTGAAGTCTAGAATCCAAAGCCAGTCTGGACCCCCTTCAACCATGACCTCGATTTTCGAAAAACGAGTGCCTTTGCTTTCCATTCTACTTTCACTGCACATTTCTACTGGTTATATGTACGTTATGAACAGTATAGGGTTGAATTCGCCATTAGGCCCTCGGATTTTTCGATTTTTCCAAAAAGCCAATTTTCAATGAGGCCAGACTCGAAAAGCGCTCAAAAGACCCATGGCGGGTCCGCCATTTCTTGCAAGCCTATTTTTTTCACCTTTATATGTTGGTATTAACATAAGCAATGCATTTGAACTGGTTTGCGGGCTGTAGCTCTTTAAATCCACTGGATAAGTGAAGGAGAGAGGTTTTTCTTATAGTAAATTTGAAGAATCCAGTGGTATTTTTTAATAATCCACCTATTAAATTTAAAATCCAGTATATAATACTATAATCAAAACTTAAAAATACCATGAATCCAGCCCAAGAGCGGGATCAGCTTGCTGAGTCTTTTCCCCTATAGATTGAAGAACGAAGCCCTGGTAAGCTTTTTTCCTTTACTAAGCACCTATATTAGAGTTAAGGAATGATAATTCAAATGAATAGTTAGCTCAACTTCTTGAGCAGGGTGATCGGATTTTTGAAAATCTTGAAGCCAAGGCTAATATTGATGAGGGCGGCAAAGTGAAGGGCATTAAAGCTGAGTACAAGGGAGCCCAAGATAGCGTCAAAATCAATAGAGCAAAGGAATTCCTACATTTAAACAACTATGATTTGAGTCTCCTGTTGTAGCAGGAGGATTTCAAAGGCTATTAAAAGACATGGGATTTTAAGAACGTTGTGAGAAAGTTTATAAACAATAACAAAAGCAAGAAAACCAAGAACAGCAGTGATACCAAGTCACTGGTCTCTGAAAATCTTAACCACTCCCTCTCAAACGAGGAAATGAAGGTGAGTGAGTTCCAGACTACTGTGAGCTTAGCAAGTGAATCAATGCAAGCTCCAAGACCCTTGCCTTAGCTGGTTATTAACTATGGCTCAATCATTGGCCATGAGATGTTGGTCAAGCACTTTGAAAGTTTCAAATAATCAAATTATTAATAAAAGGAACAGATCCTTCAAGATATAATAGCCCGCAACACCCAATCACTCTTTTCGTTCCTTTAGCACTTTGAGATGGCAAATGAACCCTAAGTGAACCAAGGGCTCTTCTATTTAATTACAGAGTTGATCTCAAGTAACTAAAAGCTAGACTAAGACTCCAAGGCTCGTATCTTCTTGGCTGCCCTCAGTTACTATACAGGGGAAAAATATCAGCCAGAAGAGAACTTAATATAAGAAGCAATTCTCTTACTTATAAGGTCACCCAATGCTAGACAAGCTATAGGCTTAGCCAACTTGGTCTTTATTACTGAGGCAACATGTCTAAGTAAGCAGCTTGCTATAGTCTAGAAGCTAAACGATTCTAATCCAGGCATCATTCAGCTTTTGGCTTAAACATGGCACTACTTTTCAATTGACCCTTAGGTCATCAAACTAATACCAAATTCCTTCTTTATAATGAACGTGCCTTTTATTATCTTGCTTAAGCAAGACTGTGGATTGAACCTTATAAGAGACATTCCTGTAGAGTATACAGAGTACTTTGTAAGAATATGTGCCTTATGCTCTGCCCCTAACTTAGAGTCTTTAAAAGACTACATATCTTCAACAAGGGCAACCTTCTTATAAAAGCAAGAAGTCATCGACAAAGTCTCAATGGTGCATTTTATGAAAGGCCTTGCTTCAAGACTGCAAAGCAGAGATCAATAATGGGTAGGGAAGATTGAACAAATCAGGAAAGTATAGTAGTTGATTGTGAATGCGCAAGTCGAGAAAAATGTATAGTTAAGCATTCACACTATTGACAACTGTCTAAACTGTGACTTCTTTGACCTTGATAGAATAATGCAATTGCCAAGGACTATGGAAGCCTTCTCTGAAAAGGCTGTTAATGACCTTCTTTAGCTATTCAAGAATGAGAACTTATAAAACCAAGTAGCATCCAGATTCAATAGCAGGTCTCCAAAGGAACTCTTAAGAGTAAGTGCCGAATTAGAAACTTTGGAGTAAAATTTAGGCTTCAAATTCTACTGCTCTCAGGTCTTATGTTTAAACTATATCTGTGACAACCTTAACAGCAATCACTTCATTCATTTTGGTATTGGCAATGGGAAGACCCTAATATGCATTGCTTTAGCAATCCTTATTGCTCTTAAAACTTAAAGATCAGTCTTTATACTCAGCAAGAATGAGCACTTAGTGCAAAGAGACTTCAAACGATACTAGAGAGTCATTAAAGCAATGTAGCTTAATTGCAATCTAAACTTCTTTGCCAAAGATACTGGCATCTATTTCTACACTTAGCCCTAATTAAAGAAGATGCAAAAGAACAGCAAGGCTGTGAGTGTATGGTAGCAAAGCTACGTATTAGTGGACGAGTACGACTGGATTATGTTTGATGGCTCTGTTGATACTATAATCAACTCTCTTGAGTACTTTCAGCAAGCTCATAAAGTGATAGGATTTTCTGGAAGCAATCTCTCTTTTACTGAAGAGAACTGTTTAAAGCTAGCTTTTCAAGCTACACCTGTAGTATTTCCCACTCTTGATAAACTCTAGGGAAATAAAAAGACTCAATACCCGGATGTGTTTGTGAGCACTAATTAGAGTGATTACTTGGCTAAGATCAAAGAAATTATAATAGAGCAGCTAAGCCACTCCCCAGTTCTAATAGTGGCTTCAACTAACTATAATGCAATAGAGATAGGCCTTTTGAGATCGGGCTACGACTTCACAAGTTTAAGCAGAGGGCAAGCCGCCAATATCGAATCCATGATTGAAGGCAGATACTTAATGAAGAATGCGAAAAAGGAATATGGAATATACTTGCTGAATGAAGCTCATGGAAGAGGGACTGACATTCAGACGAATGATGAAATCAACTAGAACGGAGGTTCTTACCTCATCATCGCAGATGTCTTCTCTAAAAGGTCTGAAGAGCAGATTATAGGAAGAATTGGAAGACTTAATACTAAGGGCAGATGGCAAAGAGTTTTGTATAGACTCAACTCCAAAGATAGTGCTGAGTAGCTTCTTTACGTAGAGTAGAATGAGATCGACCTTATATTAGACAAAAAGTTCAATGAAGTATAATTTAATTTGTAAGACAAATAAGAAGCTATTGATATGGATATTATTGATCAAGCAAAGGAGCCCGAAGTTCCTTCTGAATAGATTATAGCCATCGATCATTAAGTTGCAGTTGTAAAGGCTATAGTGGAGAAGATAGTCGAAAAAGTAGAAAGTTCTTTCATAGGAGCCAAAAAGGATATCGAGGAAGCAAAGAAGGCCTCTGAAGAGGAAATGAAAACTGAAGCTGTGGCTGAAGAGCCAGACACTCAAAGTAAATTAGGGTTCTATTAACCTTCTATCATAGAATTCATTGTAGAGAAGATGAGCCAGAACCCTGTGCTCTAAGACAAGCCTATTAGTGAAGTTGAGAAGATCTTCAAAAACGGCGTGAGGCGCCAATATGAGGAGATCACTTAAGAGCCAGGCAGAGAAAGATCGAAGAGCAAGGAAGGAAAGAAATAGACTAATAAGAGAAGTAGGAAGGCTTATGAGAAGGCAGAGCAGATTAAGGACTTAGTTGAAAAGTGAGTTATACTTGTAAGGAGGAGTTGCAGAGACAAGTCTTTTAGTGAAACTTACAAGGAGCATGAAGAGGTCGAAGAAAGTATGGAAGCCTGGTTGAAGAAGGCTTCAAATTAAAAGAGAAACTTGAAAAGTGATATAGATCATAGGAACCCCTAAAGAGAGGGGTTAAAAAGAAGATGATTTTAAAGCTTAATTTCTAAAAGAATTCACCATATTCTAACTCTTTCTATTAGTAGTGTTCAGAGAATGGATAAGAATAGAGACCAGCAGAAGTCAAAGGCTGAAGTTCTGCACCTGCTCTTCCAGATTCTGAGAGCCGAAGTCTTGCATAACTTGCTCCTTCATTTTGCGTAAGTCAAGTACTTCACTTTCCAAGTTATCATGCTCTTGCTTCAGCCTCTTAGTTTCTTATAGAAAGAGCTGCCTGTCTGACTTCAAGGCTGTCTCATAATCTTTCACCTCTTCAATTTCATCTCTTGTTCTCTTTCTTTTAGATGAGTCCTTCATGAGATTCACAGCTTTGCCTCTCTCGGCTACAAAGGAAATGTAAAGAGAGTAAACTTACTGCTGAAGCTGAGGCATCTAGAGAGTGCGTCAACAAATTCAGGTCTCATTTCAATGACTAGGTCTCTGCTTTGCTCAAGCCTTTCTTTCCGTTAAAGCATTGCATCGTGAATCATGTTGGTGACACCGTCGGTGTCTAAGGTATAGAGCAAATCACAGATCCATTGCCTGTCTAAGTGGACCCAGTCTCGCTCATCAGGGAGAAAGTTGAGTAGTCTGGGGATGTCTCTCGCATAATCGAGGAAGTCCTGGACTGTAAGTCCCTCTATGTGAGGCACTGCGGACACTTTGACGTCTTCTCTTCTGATGTACTAAGAAGACGGTTACAATTAAGGAGAGATGCTTACCTCCTTCTTTTCTCTTATGATGGACTTGAAGAAGTAAATGTTGGTTGAATCAGGCTTGGGTAAGAAGGCCCGACAATCCTGGGTGAGAAAGTTGTAGAGCTCTTTCTTGCTTTTGCACTTCTAAGCTAGTTCTTAAACATTGATGCCAGTAAGTTACGCTTGGTTCATTAAATTCTAATAGGAGGGTGCCATCAGCCGTTTTAAATAGCCAAATAATGGCTCATGAAGACAGCGCTGTTACTATAATGAGATAGTCATTTTCACTATTATGAAATGCCTTCAGCATGATCCGATTTCCGCATGCGGATTTCCTACCAGCACCAAAGTAATTCATTATTAGGAAATTAAGAACTGAACTTATGGAATCAAGTTCTAAAAAGAGATAGTCTAAGCTGGTTGAATTTTTCCAATAAGAGGAAGAAGATAAAAGCTCTAGTAGTTCAGATAGTGAGCGAAGCTCAAGTAGTGAAACAGATGATGAAAGCAATACTGCAGATTACATAACAACCAATATGTTATACTAAAGGAACATTACTGTTGCTGATGTTGAGATAGAGACTGTAAGCAAAAGAGAGATGCTTAACTACTAATATGATCTGGAAGATTCATTAGAATCTTTGAATTTCAAAGGCTTTATTATTGATCCGAAGGAAACCTATAGAGTAAGTAAACTAGGAGGATTTAAAGAATCGTTACTAGATGGCCACTAAATATAGACTCTAGGCCTGATAACTCTTGAGGTCTACACTGACTATACCTAATCAGAATTAGAACCTTAAGGTATGCTCGAAAGAGCCCCTTTAATTGATATGAAGGAATTAGAATAGAAAGTACTAGAGAACCATAAAATGAAAGACTCACTTCCAGTCTTTGGATAGCATACTTAGCTTTAAGCTATAGTGCCTCGAAGATAACTCAAGATCATGAGGAAAGAAAAGGAGCAGCAGCAAAAAGAGCTAAAGCTGGCTCAGGAATCTCAAAGACTAAGGATGTCTGAAAAGCTAAACTGCTAGCAGATTATGAAGAGGCTTGGAATTTCATACTATAAGTTGAGAAGGTACCTTAACAATCCCTTGAAAAAAGCAAACTTTTGAAATCTTAAGTAAGTTGATAGAGGCAAGTATAAGAAGCTGCACAGCAGGGCTCGCACTCATATAGTGAATATGCTTACTTATGACTAAGTGCCTATCTAAATATCAGATATACAGAAAAGCTTAGTGTCAAAGATCCAGCTTCACTGTTCAAAGTAGATGATTCGAAGATTCCTTAAAAATGAACTAATGATGACATATAAGCAAGTCAAGTAGATTACGAACCTTCATAACAATAACAGTAGTAAGCTTTAACGCTAGTATGCAGCATAGTAATTCATACTCTTTCTTAGTGAAGGCAAGAGAATTATTAACATTGATGAATCAGTATTGCACTAGACTGATGAAAGAAGAAGAGGCTGGACAGCTCCTTATGTTAAGAATAGAGTTACAAAATCTTAGAGGCTTAGTCAAATGAACTTGATTATTGGAGTCTCAAGTACTGGAGAGTTGTTCTATACTGTGAACAGGGGAAGAACTAATCAACACTCATTTATGTACTTCTTGTGCAAGCTTGCACTTACATTAGATGACATAGATTTGGAGTGGAGAAAGAATACTGTTATCATGATTGATAACGCTCCCTATCACAGATCGTAAGAAGTAATGGCAAAGTATGACAATCTCAAATTACCGCTCATGTTTCTTGGGCCTTATCATTACAGGTTAGCTCCAGCAGAGCTTATGTACTCTTGGATTAAGAACAGAGACCTGAATCCCTTGAATACAAGAGCTTAATCAAAGTAAGTTATGATAAGTTAAACCTTATAGAGGTTATTGGGCCGCTTTTATGAAAGAGCTTGGCATGAATATAAGTAGGATTAATCAAAACCTTGTTAGAAGATGCTACTATCAAGTATTAACTGCTGCTTTAGAGTCTATATCACTTAAAGACTTGTGACTCTATAAGGAGACAAGAACTTAAATCTTAAGTAAGGTTTATTAGAGTGAAAAATCAGAATCAAATTTGAGAATACTTAAAGCTTTTTTATAACAAAAATTTTCATTTAAACCTTATATCAAACTTTTCCTTATAAGAATCAATTCATTAAATAAAGAGGTCTTATAATTTTATTTCCAATAAAAGCTTTTGATTTAATAAGCAAACTTTAATATTCATTTGTATTTGAACAAGAAAAAATTTAAATAAAATATAAAATTAATTAAAGAACATTTCTTATAAGACTTATTTAATTTTTTCAAATAAATTATAAATAAATTTATTTCAAGTATACTATTTCATTGTTAAACTTGAATATGCTTTTTAATTTATAAATAAGTTAATTTAAAATTGATTTAAATTTATATTTCAATTAATGCTTTTAATTATCATAAGTAACTATTTTAAGCTTTTATACTTAATATAAATAAATAAAGGAATTATAAATTGATAAATGTACTAGAAATTTATTTTATTTAATCTTATGAAATTATTGATACTTAAAAAAACTTAGACTAAGTATTGCTGAATGATAAATGTAAAAGTATTTATTAAACAAATAGGCATGATTCCAATTTTTCGAACATTAGAAATCTATATAAATTTACAAGTAAATGATAAGATTATAATAATAAATTGAAGTGGTTATTAAATAAAAATGTATAATGATACATTATTAGAATAAAAATTAAAATAAAATAAATTTAATTTATTTTAAATATGATTGAAAAAATAAGTTTTCCTCAATGCCCTAACTAGTTCTTGAATGAACCTAAATTTGCCCTAATAATTTGAAAAATAAGTTTCAAAAATTAAATTAACTTATTTAAGTTGAAGTCCTACAGAGATAGGCAATTGATAAGTGACTTACTATTTGGAATAGTAAGTCAATAAAAATAAAAATAAATTTAAAACAAAATTAAAATCAAAAAAGTGATTTTAAAATAATTGCCCTATAACAAAAACCTCCTCTACTAATGATAAAGTTGTATATCAACTTTTTAATAAATTAAACAAATAGATATTTTAATAAAATCAAATAAATAATTTGATTAAAGTATAACCAGTGTCTCTTGCATCGTTGAAATATTCCCCTAAGAGTTGGTAATGCCGACCCGAGGGCAGCGTAAATACGTAAACTCAGAGTTTGTTGTAGCCTCCAGAATAGACTTGCGTTAAAAACCAAGTTCTAAGCTACAATGTAACGAGCAGAACGTAAGTTACCCCCCTTGAGAGAATAGTTGCTTATAGCAGCTCACCTGATCAGTGAGCAGTGTTCTTCTAGGTACCAAACTCTTTGGATCCAGTTTTTTCGTACTTTTGAATTAAAAGATATTTTTAACTTTTTTAGGAATAAATTTGGAACAAATTGAATTCAGATTGCTAAAAATCCATAGAAAATTGTAAATGCAACATAAAAAGTGGATAGATTAAACAAATTAAAACTGATTCAATTCACTAATCAATTTGCTAATTCAAAAAATATTTGATTGCTCTAATTTAAAATTATCAATACATTCGTCATTCAATTTGATTTTGAGATGAATTGAAATAAGATTCAATCTAATATATTTAAGAATGGAAGAAAATTATATGTAGAAATTTTTAAATTGATCAAAATACTCTCATAATTTATAAAGGTAAGTAATTATACATTTAAAATATTAATATAAATTTAAAGGGTCATTTTATAATTTTTATATTCATAATTTAGCTATTTTTATTTAATAAAAAATAAATGGATTCATAAAATGACTCTATATTAAATTATACTATCTTAATATTTGTTAGATTAATTTTAAGCATTTATAAATAATTTTTATATATAAGTAGTAGTAAGTAGAAAAAATTGATTTATAATATCTAAATAATTTAAGTAAACATCAAATTTTATGATATTAAATTTATATATAGTATAATTGCTACTATTGAATTTTTTATATGATAAAGTTTTATTTTTTATTTTAAATTTAAATTTAATTTAAACAATCCAAGATAAATTGTTTACTTTATATAAAAGAAATTTAAAAACAAAATTTTTGCTATAAATTTTATATTTTATATAGATAAATATTTTTAACATAGTTCATCTTTAACTTTTTTAAGCCATATCATTGATTTAATATATGGTTAAATTTTATATTAAGAATTCAATTAATCTATATTAAAAAGAATAAACATATAAGTATGTAAATAAATAAATACAATTTTAATTTAGATTATTTCTTATAGAATTTTTGGCTAAAATGTGAATTTTTTTATTTAAAATTATTTATTTATACTTATAGATATTTGACTTATATTTGAGAATCATCTTTCAAATTTGAGATTTGGAAAAGGAAATTTCCTCAGGAATTTAGAATTGCAACTATGCCGAATCTCAAATGTTTAGAATTGAGTAGTCAAATTTAAGTTTGAAATTAGATTGTCATTAGATCAATTTGTGAAATTTACAAGATTCAATGTGGAATTCCGAGGATCAATTTGTTTCCAATTCACAAATTTCTTAAGATTGATTCCATAATTTCTACAAATTCTAAATTAATGTCTCAATATAAATAAATAAATTCACTATATATAAAAATAGATATAAAAACGATATAAATTGATAATATAAGCTATATTACTTGAGATTCATAAATTTCTAATTTTATATCTAAATTTTGCTTTAAATAAATAAATAAATAAAAATGCTTTAATTATAACTTATAAAATATGAGAATAAATATATAAAGAGAAAAATAGATAAATTTGAGAAATAAATATTATTTGTTTATAGTAAAGGAATTTAAATAAATATTTTTTGTTCTTTATATATCAATATATCTAATTTTAAATAGATTGTATTTGAACTGTATTAGCTATAGATGGAAAATTGATAAATTTCTTTGTTTAAATGGAATTAAATTTAGCTTAATTAAAATAAGCTTAACAATAAATGCTTATAGCCCTTCAAACCCCAAAACCCCTGCTCGATTAAACTTGGGATTTGATTGCACTGGTTGGAAATAATGACCACAGGCAAGAGAGACATGAAGTCTACGCTTTTGCAGGAATTGAGAGCTAAAGCAAGTGCACATGAACGAGACTATGGTCCTTTGAATTCCACCATAGTAGTTAAGTTTTAAATTTAATAGTATTAATAATTTAATTAAAATTTGAATTAAGGAAAAGAGGGAGGTTCAAAACGAGTGCCCCATGAAACTTGCAAATGACGCAACTCAGCTCACAGATGTCAAAAGTAGGGTAAGGAACACATATTCTTCATCTACGCACTGTACTCTATCCAATGGTAAAGTATGGGACAGAAATAAAATTCGAACTTTTTTCCCACATTACTGATCATTGGAAACTGCACTTTGAAGGCCTATAATAAGTTAAAATGTGAAGTTTGGAATTTCGCTATTTATCGATATTAAATCATCACTATACCAACTTATAAACCTATCACGCATATATGTATTGGAGTTTTGGGGTTTATATATAAACCCCAATACATATATGCGTGATAAATCTATAAGTTGGTATAGTGATGATTTAATATCGATAAATAGCGAAATTCCAAACTTCACAATTTAACTTATTATAGGCCTTCAAAGTGCAGTATCCAATGATCAGTAATGTGGGAAAAAAGTTCGAATTTTATTTCGGTCCCATACTTTACCATTGGATAGAGCACAGTGCGTAGATGAAGAATATGTGGTCCTTACCCTACTTTTGACATCTGTGAGCTGAGTTGCGTCATTTGCAAGGTTCATGCACTCGTTTTGAACCTCCCTCTTTTCCTTAATTCAAATTTTAATTAAATTATTAATACTATTAAATTTTAAAACTTAACTACTATGATGGAATTCAAAGGACCATAGTCTCGTTCATGTACACTTGCTTTAGCTCTCAATTCCTGCAAAAGCATAGACTTCATGTCTCTCTTGCCTGCGGTCATTATTTCCAACCAGTGCAATAAAATCCCAAGTTTAATCGAGCAGGGGTTTTGGGGTTTTGAAGGGCTATAAGCATTTATTGTTAAGCTTATTTTATTTAAGCTAAATTTAATTCCATTTAAACAAAGAAATTTATCAATTCTCCATCTATAGCTAATACAATTCAAATACAATCTATTTAAAATATTTTATATTGATATATTAGTACAGCTTATTTTCAATTTTTTTCTTCATTACCAAAGCAAATCATATCAAAATTTAATAACTTCTATACTTTACTGGATACATAAAAATTTCATTTTTTATTTAGAACTCATTATGATTTATTTAAATTCTTTAATATTAATTTTTAATTTATATTTAATTACAATAACATATTAAATTCTTAAACTTTCATATGCATTCCTCAGTGAATACTTATATAACTTTCTCATTTTAAACATATTAAATTTCAATCATTCAACCTTTTGATTAAGTGCAATTATTTAAATGCTGTATTTTATAAACTATGAATGTCGTTATGAAAATCTTTTACTTTAACTTTTAATTTTAAAAGCCTTTAAATATTTTATTTATCTTTCTTGCAAATTTACTTGAAAAATTAAATATAATTTGAAAACAATTCTTAATAATTCTTCTAATCTAACAAATTTATTTATTTATATTCTTATATTTATAGATTTATTGTTTTATATATGATATCATTAATTGCAACAATATAGAAATAAGAATAGAATATTTTTTTGAATTTATGTTAAATATAAAATTAATTAATTACTTAAAGATAAGTTTCACCTTATCCTTTTATAAATATATAGGTTATTATATTAATAATATTCAATCAGAATTACTTTATGATTCTTGATCTTCACTGCTATAATCTGATTTCTTTTTTCTACTTTTCTTACTGCCTTTCTGATTTTTATTAAAATTCTGCTGCTTTTTAATTGCTTTAGTCTTAGCAGTAATTGATGGTTAGCTTTCTTGAATTCCATCTCCCTAATTCAAAGTCTTTCTTTTTAAAGACAAATATAAATTTCGCTTCTAAATAACATTTTGAGTAATTTCAAATTAATTAAAATTGAAAATATTTTGTTGGAGTATATCTTTATGCGAGATTTTCTTGACAAATGCGTTCAAGTTTCCCCATTTATTAGTTGCCTCCGTATAATTCAAATTCTAATAAAAGAAATTAAGAATGTTGCTAATTTTTAATTTGTCATTGTTATTTTAATTTTTAATTAGATTTGCAAAGTAGAAAGTATTTACACTTCCTAGATATTTCTATTCAAATTTGTGAACTGGGATTGAAGCAATTTTATCAATATAATTATTTTGAACTTTATTAATTCTCAAATCTAATTTATAAATAGTGCCGAATTAGTTGAAATAATACCAATAAGATGATATTTTCTTCACTACAATAAAATTTTATCGTTTATTATTAAATACTTGAATTAAAACTGGACTTTAATTATATTTGTTAAGTACATCCAATATAGTCCCAGAATTTTAATTTTATTCTTAAATTTAAGTAAAAGTAAGAGATTTGAGAACTTTTAATTGATACTGATTAAATTGACTATCAACTATTAATGATTCCATTCCATCAAAATTGAAAAGTATATTTTCAAAGAGTGCATCCTGGAGTTTTGGAATATCATTAAGTTCAAGAATTGAGTGCTGAATAATTTGCTCTTTGCAAATATAATATTGAAATCCCATAAATATATTAAGGTTATGGAACAATTCTAAAATTTATTGAGGAAATTCTTATTAAATTGAGTATATTTTTGATTTTTAATTAAAATCATCTGCGCTAATTTAACAGCGAACATTATTTTCATATAATGCACCTTTTAATAAAAATTGAGAATCAATTGGAATATTAATTACTAATTAAGAAGGCTGTAAAAAGTACATCTGTTCCAATTTATCTTAATTTGAACTAATTGAATTAATATTTGATTCATCTGATTCATGAAGAAATTTCGAATGAATTTTAGCAGCAATAAAAGTAGTCTTTGGTTTGTTATTTGTTATTGTGCTGTTAATTTGCTTAGTTTATTAATTTATGAGAATACTCTGTTGATTAAATTTATTGTCAATTTTCAACATGAAATCATCGATTGCCTAATCCAAAGGGATAAAATTTAAATTCTTTTATCCATTTACAGGGGAATTGTGAGCATTAGTCGAAAGATTAGAGTTCTAAGCATTTGGATCTTAATCCACAATTATCTTGGTCAAGTTAGGATTCTTATGAGTCTAGTTTTAAGAACTATTATTCTTACTATTTCCACCCATTGTTAAGTATATGTAAGTTGAAAATTAATTGAAGTAAAATTAAGTTTTAAGAAATTTGAAATTTCTTGTTTTAAAAATATTATTATAAAATTAATTATAAGAAAGTTTTTTATATTATTATGTTGCCTAGGGGGATAAAATTATAGGTTATTTAAATATAATATAATTAATTAATAAACTTTGTCACCCTATTTTATTTCAACTATTTAATTAAATACATTTTCAAAATATACTTAACTTAGCTATTTATAATTTACAAAGTACATAGATTTAAAAATGTAAAATCTAAATATGTAAAATAAAAAAATCAAGGCAATAAAATGTAATTAAAAAATTTTTATTCTTATGTTGAACTTATAAACAATTTAATTTATAAATTTTATTAATTTGTTTATTTGATCAACACTCTAATGACAGATATGATTTAGTTTGAATTTATAAAAAAATTATTCTTATCTTTTCTTATTGAAAGTATTTTATTCTATTTATATTTCAAAGATATTCTTATAAACAATGAAAATAAAGCTTATGTTCACAATGAATTTTCAAATATAACAAGTTTGAGATGTGATTACATAACTATTGAATTTATTTCATGGATCTAGAATACTTTGAAATACGTAAACAATGTTCTTTAAATTTGAAAATCTCTTTGTAATTTACCATAAATTATCCAAATTTAGAATCAAATTAGAATCTCTAAAATATTTCATTGTGAATGACTTATACTTTTTAAATTAAGTTGTTATTCTAACTTTGATATTTTATATAAAGGTAAGAATATAAATAAATTGTAAACAATTTCAATATACATAAATATATCCAAACAAATAAAATATAATCTACTATAATTGATATAAAAATTTTATCATCCAATAAGATTACTTAAGTTCCGGAATGCTTACTTTTATATAAAGTAAGAATATAAATAAATAAATCTATATGTTTTTAATGCAAATACTATTGATTCATTTAGAAGCTAAATTTATTTAAAGTTTAAAACTTTCAAATTTTAAAATTAATATATTCATATTTTAATTAAAAATATATTCAACTTACTAATGTTATTTTTTATGTCTTATATTAATATTAAAAACATATTAGAGATAGAGCTTTAGCTCATTATTATTGTTAACTTATAATAATTTTAGATTGTTTATCTAAATTTCTAATGAATCTAAAAGCAAATAATTTATATTTAGATTCCATTATAGTAAGTATAAGAGTTTTGGTTTAGCCAATTTAGTTGGAATTCATTGCAACATTGAAATTTTGTAATTGAAATAGATAGATATCTAAGTATCAAATCTTCAATATTTTATTCTCAAAGGAGTAATTTGGAGAATAAAGTAATACTTTTAGTAGTAATTGAATTACAATTATTTGAATTCTCTCAATTTTATAGATTTTGATCATCAAAATTTTAGAAATTATACAATCTACTACAAAGATAATATCTTATATTTAATATTTATTCTAATTTGTAAAATTCTAAATACTTGAATGAATCCATTGTACAATTCTTACAATATAATTTTTATAATTAAATTAGAATTACTTTTATAGATGAAAATTTATGCTATCAATAAAATGAATATAAATATAATAAAATTGTTTTATTTAAATTTTGATGAAAATATGTTGTGAAGGTATAATCTTAACTTTTATAAAATTTATTTTATAGAATAACATATTTGAGTTCCAGAATATAAATGGAATAATTAGATTTGATTGAATTTGATGAAATTGTATTTGCAATTTAACTTTAGTAATGGTGATATGCAAACTATCATTCAATTGTTATAGAAAATTTAATTGCCACTATTCTCTATTTAAGTTCTATAAAATACAATTCCTTCAAAATATTATTTTGATCTTTCATTTATGAGAAGCAATTAGAATCAACATATTTATGAATTTAATCAAATTTTTCAATAAAATGGTTTTATTATTCCATATAATATAATAAGTTTCAGCTTTATCTTCTATCTATATAAAAAATGAATATTATATGATGCCCATATTATTAATTAAATTTGAAAAAATAATTATCCATCACATATTATTAAAGAATAATTCCAATATTTTAGAATGTTATTCGAAATATTTTGTAATAATTTGTTAAAATTATTATCATACTTTGAAATAGTTATGGAGCTAAATGGAAAATTATATAGATTTAATTTTCATTCTATTTATATTCATTTAAAATAAATGTGTATTAACCTTGAACTTGCAAAAAATAAGAATAAAAATCTATTAAATATATAAATATAAATTTATTCAATATGAAATTGAAAAACTAAAATTAGTATGTTCAAAGTTCTATTTGTATAAAAACTGTAAAATTATGTTGAGAAATTTTATAATCTAAAGTCTAAATTGTTTTATGAATGCTATAATTTCCTAATAATGAATTACTTTGGTGCTGGTAGGAAATCCGCATGCGGAAATCGGATCATGCTGAAGGCATTTCATAATAGTGAAAATGACTATCTCATTATAGTAACAGCGCTGTCTTCATGAGCCATTATTTGGCTATTTAAAACGGCTGATGGCACCCTCCTATTAGAATTTAATGAACCAAGCGTAACTTACTGGCATCAATGTTTAAGAACTAGCTTAGAAGTGCAAAAGCAAGAAAGAGCTCTACAACTTTCTCACCCAGGATTGTCGGGCCTTCTTACCCAAGCCTGATTCAACCAACATTTACTTCTTCAAGTCCATCATAAGAGAAAAGAAGGAGGTAAGCATCTCTCCTTAATTGTAACCGTCTTCTTAGTACATCAGAAGAGAAGACGTCAAAGTGTCCGCAGTGCCTCACATAGAGGGACTTACAGTCCAGGACTTCCTCGATTATGCGAGCGACATCCCCAGACTACTCAACTTTCTCCCTGATGAGCGAGACTGGGTCCACTTAGACAGGCAATGGATCTGTGATTTGCTCTATA